>JADBJO010015204.1:0-27500 GCA_016801955.1 Conus betulinus
TTCACTTTATGGCAAATATTATTCTACGAAGATAGTACTAACTGACACAATGTTTGCATCAAAACATGATTCCCACAAACAACAACATAACCACCAGACAATAAAAACCATCAGAGAGAGAGAGAGAGAGAGAGAGAGAGAGAGGAGAGAGAGAGAGAGAGAGAGAGAGAGAGAGAGAGAATACGAATATGAACACGAATCTTTTATCAGATCAAGGCCAAAGCCTCATACTGAAAGGGGTTTTATACATGCATCATACAACATTACTGATACGTAACTAAACGACATAATAAAAAAAATGTACATATGCTACAAAGCAATCTACATCAAGACAAGGCTGCCCGAATTCTCTTGTTTGCTTCCTAAATATACATGGATAAACTAGAAAGTGTGTTCTTATTCCTTGACGATAGTAAGAGAATCAGTCTACCATTACATGATTTGGTGTAATATTTGGATTGAATAAGTTTTATTTCAAGATCGTTCAGAGCAGGAAGCAGAACACAAGAAATGTATTTCATCTTCTCCTGCTCTATTACAAAGTCGGTTTGTCAGATCAATTTCAACAAAATGTCTAAATCCGAGGCGATGGCGTGCGATATCAGCCACGCCAAATCTAAAACGTGTCAACAAGCTGTGAAAGAATGACTGAGTACAAAGCCCAGATGTGTGTCAAAAAGACAGGAGAAGCACAAGCCCAGACGTGTGTCAAAAAGACAGGAGAAGTTGTATACTCTGAGTCCCCAGTGAGGACCACAGAGCCCCAGACCTGGAACCTATGGGATGATTTTTGTGGAAACCAACCTCAATTATCTAAAAGATCATGATGGAAATTATAATCCAATATCACACACACACACACACACACACACACACACACACACACACACACACACACACACACACACATTGCACACGCGCACGCACGCATGCAGACACGCAAGCGCACGGGCGCAAACACGCACGCACGTGCGAACGTACACACGCACTCACGCATGCACGAACACACGCATGCACGCAGCCATACAGCCATACGTGCGTGCATGTATGCATGCACGCACGCGTGAGTGCTTGTTCTCTCTCTCTCTCTCTCTCTCTCTCTCTCTCTCTCTCTCTCTCTCTCTCTCTCTCTCTCTCTCACACACACACACACACACACACACACACACACACACACACACACACACACACACATTTACCTATACAAAGCATTTATGACCTGTTCTTGTTTCTAAATGTAAAGCATTGAATCAGTTTTGAACGTGTAAGATATCGATTGATTTCCAGATGCACCCCTTCACGAGGGGCAATGGCGTATTTGTGAACAAAATATCCGTATCCGTATCTCTCTCTCTCTCTCTCTCTCTCTCTCTCTCTCTCACACACACACACACACACACACGCACACACACACACACACACACACACACACACACACACACATACACACAGAGAGAGAGAGAGAGAGAGAGAGAGAGAGAGAGAGAGAGAGAGAGAGAGAGAGAGAATACGAATGTGAATAATTTATTCAGATCAATGTTATAACCCACGCTGTAGGGGTGACACCCGCAACACACGAATAAAGAAGGGTTCTCACAAGAAGAAACAGCAAAAAATGCAGTTAAACATACATGCCACACAAAATCGTTATAAATACATTTCTCGTAGTCGCTTTTGTGCTTCGTATATATACCTAGTAAGATCAAAGAGGACACGCGCATTCCCTTGCTGTAAATAGTAAGTTGAATCGAAAACTACAGGGATCAAAATACACTTTGACTTCATACTTTCACTCAAAGGTCATTGAGAGCAGGGCAACAAAACAAAATGCATGTTATCTTCCTTGGCCTGATAATATAAAACCGACAGATCAGTCCATTTTCAATTAAAACGTTCCATCTAAACCGATGGCGAGCTGTGTCAGAGATACCAAATCTAAATTAGTCAATGCACTCTTGATATACATGTCCATATTCACTTTGATATATGGTTCAATCATATACATTGTTTTAAACAATCTGTATTGTGCAAATTTGTCACTGTTGTTGATATGGTCATGCCAGTCTTGCCATCTGCAATTAATCATTTTTTTTTAAAACATTGAAAAAAAATCCCGATAAACTTTCGACGTACTGGTTGTCGCAAACATATGCACTGGTTGTCCATGCCTTCATACAACCGCAATCCATGGGGTTAAGGGTTGGGGGATGGGTGTTCTCCATCTTTTGTACTGCTCATTTGGCATTAACCCCAAGCTGATCATGACGGCCTTCTTCCACAGTCACACCCTGCGTTGTCCCATTGCAACCTGGCACTGGTAATCAATTTGAAGAGCCAACGTCAAGTTGTCATGAGGTAACCCACTGGAGAAGGCACTGTGCTGCTGAAAATTACATTGATGGTGTTGAAAAATAAAATGAGGCAGGGAACAGCAAACTCCCTGCCTTAACAAATCTTAAATAAATGTCAGCGAACCGCCCAGAGAAACGTGCTAAGTGCATTTTCGTTATTTGTTTCATGTTTGTTGCACCTGAAGAAGACCTAAGAGGTCGAAACGCGTTGTGGTTTGTCTTGTGACTCGTTTGTCCACGTTTCTCTGGGCGGTTCGCTGACATTTATTTAAGATTTGTTTAGATTTCCGCCTGCAGTCGTTTCACTTTGCAACTAGATCCCTGCCTTAAGTTCAAATCTTTGCCAAGTCATCACTGTGATGACGGAGGGGTTGTTGGCCTGCGCTTGTTTTTCACCCACTATTAGATTGTTCGTCTTCGTATTCGTCTGACTTTATTTCAGTTTAAAAGGCTGTACCAGTCTTGGATAAAAGTTACTCTATGTTAGGTTTCTTATGGGGAACAAGACTTACCCTACTTGTTTATTACATTGATGATGTTTAGTGGTTTTGATTTGGCATATGCAAGACAACCTCTACTAAGACTCCTACTAGCCACAGCAGTTGCTTAATCGCAAAGCCAGCATGAGTGAGACCCACATCTGTCCAGCGACAAATCCCATGAAGTCGCAGGTACCAGCGATCTCCCCATGAAGTCCAAATGGTATAGACATGGAGATAGAGTAGAATGTCAGTTCAATGTGATAGCCCAGCATAAAAGGGCCACAAACCTGAACCTTTTTTTTTTCATGCTGACCGCTGGCATGAGGATGGTGATGTTGAAGATATTATGGAAGTCATTCTAGTTTGGGACTGCATGGCGGGGTTGCATTTCACGCTGCGCATTTTCCTAATCTTTACCGGTATCATCCAGGCCCGAATGATAATAGACACGTGCAGCGTTGTTCAAGTAATTTGAACAATACTTTGAGGTGTATCCTTTGAATAGATGAAACCCGTCTGTGTGGCTCCAGTTTTCCCAGCTCAGCCCATAGCAAACTCAACTTTATGCGATAGCTGATTAAAGTTGAAAAAAAAAATGCTAAATTGTAAAGGCTCTGAGGGTAATCGAATGAACGACCTCCCAGTGGGGAATCCACAGCAATATCCATTGCGTCGAGATAGCCGGCTTTCATAGAGATCGTTGGAGGTAGTACTGACAAGTTATGTTCAGGCGAGGTCGATGATTTACACAAACAAAAACAGATTTTAAAGAAAAATATGCGATAAGCTGTTGGCTCATGGCGTAATGTGTATGCACAATATTTAAGAGCAAATAAGTAATTAAAATGACGCAGCGTCTGGAATTCATGTACAGTTTTTTGCTAACGAAGAATGAAGGATTTTGATGAGAACAATGACAGTGATGAATACAACTTATCTTTAACAAGTAGACATGCATGGCTGCTATTTTCCCTGATCAAACAAAGCTCAGATTACAGTTCCTCTCATCCTCAAGATGAATAAGTTGACGGGAAAAAAAAAAAAACGAACAAAACAAACACACTTTCGTTCTTGATCACATCTTCTGCATAAATGCCTCTTAGCTCGAATTCAAACGGTCAGAATAAGAACAAGTAAAATATGAAGCGGTATTTCGTCGAAGAATGCGTTCTTTAGCATTTCACTTCAAAGCAACATTCGATAACGAAAAACTAATTTTCAATCAGGTCATAGTTATTCACAATTACCTTGGGCACTGGAACGATTCATGTTGTGTCTGAAAATGTTCAGAGCATTTGGACCCCAGAACAATTTCCTGTCTCTGAAGGCAGTTAAAACAATAAGTATAGTATTCTCTATTCCGTGGTTTGAAACCTCGAAGTATCCATTATCCACAAATGATTTGTTTTAGGTTTTTAAAAACACACTTTCAACATTCTATAATGTTGTATGAAGAGTGCTTAATATAATTTGGTGGAAAACGATGTCGACATTGATGCATGAATGTGGTTATCTAAATTTACATTTCCAAAGACTAGGGCTCTCGTAATGCACGTTTGCTGTCAAATGACAGGAAACCTGGAGCCACTTGGTCTGGTTGCAGATTGTAAAAAAATGAAACATAGTTTAAACAGCAGCTTGTGATAACATTGTGGGATTCTGATTCCATTTTCTACTAGCCTTACAACAGTATGAAATAAACCATTAATCAAGTAAAACATTATTTAATCTGCAGCTCACTAATACTTGCAGGCCACCTAATTTATCCGCAGGAACAAGACAATATGAAACGTTAAGAAATTACCTTCAAAATTAAGGCTTGTGGTTAAGACACGATCAACACATCCCATGCTCAGTCATCCGTACATCTACGGCCGTTTGTGGAGTGAGCTATGTGTGCACAATATAGGAACATAACCATGGCGTCTCCATAAATAGTTTTGACACTCTTTCAATTGGGCTTGTTCTCTTTCACTAAATAAGCAATATCATTAAAGGTTTCCTTCATTAAATTGATAATAACCCAGCACGTATTTAAATGGGTTTTAATGTGCTGATGTTGAATTGTGATTACAAAAGACAAAGTATAGTAACGAACACATCATTCATCTATGGACTTGTAGACTTTAAAGTGGGTGTGTGATGGCACTTGGTTCTTGTTTTAAAGACATTTGAAATGTCAAGCAGAGGCAGCAGCCAGACAGGGGAATCTGAGGTATCTGTACCTGGTGACCAAGAAGCTGACGGACAAGTTCAAGAGAGAGACAAGCCAGTGAAGGACAAGAACTGAAACCCACCTACAACAACCGAGGAACAGCTGAAACGATGGGCAGAACACTTCAGGGAGCTGTTGAAACATCCCTGCCCTGATGAACCCCCACATATCCCACCCACAGAGTCAGAACTGCCCATCAGCTGCGACAAACCCTCAAATGCAGAGAGATCAAGAAGGCCATCATGACTCTGAAAAATGGGAAGGCTGCAGGGCCGGACGAGATACCAGCAGAAGCCATTAAAGCAGACACAGAGACAGCTGTCAACATGCTATACAGCCTCTTCATCAAGATCTGGGAGAAGGAGGAGGTACCAGCCCAGTGGAAAGAACGAATCATTATCAAGCTGTCGAAGAAAGGAACCTTGGGGACTGCAGCAACTACCAAGGGATCATGCTCCTGTCAACGCCAGGCAAGGTTCTCAGCAGGGTTCTACTCGAGAGGGTGAAGGAGGCTGTCGACCCCAAGCTCCGAGACCAGCAGACAGGCTTCTGGCGGAACAAATCATGTGCCGACCAGATCGCCAGCCTGCCCATCATCGTGGAGCAGTCGGTGGAGTGGAACTCCCCCCTCTACATCAACTTCATAGATTATGAGAAGGCCTTCGACAGTGTGGACAGAGAGAGAGACGTTGCGGAAGCTGCTGAGGCACTATGGAGTCCCCGAGAAGATCATCTCCCTCATCCGGTGCACCTCCCGGACATGAACTGCAGGATTGCCCACGCGGGCCAGCTGTCCGAAAGTTTCGAGGTGAAGACCGGAGTTCGGCAAGGGTGCCTGCTGTCGCCGTTCCTCTTCCTCCTGGTCATCGACTGGATCATTAAGACCACTACAACAGGCAGGAACAAAAGTATGCATTGGACACTCTGGACGCAGCTCGACGACCTCGACTTCGCTGACGACCTGGCGCTTCTGTCATACAGCCACAGCCAGATACAGGACAAGACCACTCGCCTGGAGACCACGTCAGCCGGGACAGGGCTCAAGATCAACATGAAGAAGACCGAACTGTTGAAAATCAACACCCCTGCCAACACATCAGTCACAGTCGAAGGAGAGCCCATAGGGAGATAGTCTTTCGTCTGCCTGGGAAGCGTGGTTGACCAACAGGGAGGCACGGACCGAGACGTCACAGCCAGAATCGGCAAGGCAAGATCAGCTTTCGTCATGCTCAAGAACATCTGGGCATCTGGAGGAATCAGCATAAGAATTAAACTCTGCATCTTTAACTCCAGTGTAAAGTCAGTTCTGCTCTACGGGTACGAGACATGGCGGACAACACACAGACGATGCAACAAAAGATTCAGACATTCTTGAACACCTGTCTGAGGCGCATCTAAAAAAAAAAAAAAAAAAAAAAAAAAAAAAAAACATGGCAGGACAAGATCCGAAACGAAGATCTGTGGGAGCGTGCTGGACAGGAACCAGTGGCCAAGCAAATACTGCGAAGGAAATAGGGCTGGATCGGACACACCCTCAGCCAGCGTCCAGCACCACACGCCAAGCCCTAACCCGGAACCCGCAGGGAAAGAGAAAGACAGGCGGGCCTCGCAACAGCTTGAGGCGGAGCTGAAGCAGCTAGGGACCAGCTGGACAGAAACAGAGACGGAAACAGAGCTACAAAAGGAAGGGCAACGACATTTTTTTTTTTTGTTTTGTTTTATAACGGCAAATATACTGGCTTGGTCAGCCGTTTGTCATACTGGCTATTCTCATTCTACGAAGATAGTACTGGTATGGTGTATGCATCAAAGCATGATTCTACAAACAGCAAGATACCAACCAAACAATAACAACCAGAGAGAGAGAGAGAGAGAGAGAGAGAGAGAGAGAGAGAGAGAGAGAGAGAGAGAGAGAGAGAGAACACTGAACACACTGAACACACTGAACACTGAAACGTTTAATGATCATGCCATTGGCCCATATCATGGAGTGTCATCATGACTTTGCGATTATCAGATTACAAATATGTATATGCAACATGTTTAACAAATACAATCAATTTAAGATATCTAATTCGCTATAATACTGAGTGACGATATGAAGCAGTAACAAAACAACAAGAACATGATAATTGTAGTAATGAAGAAGAAGAAGAAAAGAAGAAGAAGAAGAAGAAGAAGAAGAGAAGAAGAAGAAGAAGAAGACTAGTAATCACCTTTATGATTGTCATCATCATCATCATCATCATCATCATCATCACAACAATACAACTACTACTGGTACTACCACTACTACCACCACCCTTACTACTACTGCCACCGCCACTAGCATTACTACTACTACAACCACTAATGCCATATATGCAAATACTACTGTAATAACTGTGATATTTGCTGATGACTCTACTGATAAGAAAGCATCATAGCCCCTATAATCCAGCCATACAAAAGTTACAGTAAGTCAATATATAATTGCGTATTTTTAATGCTTTTTCAAGGTACATAGACAACCTTGTATTTAATGATTTGTTTTCAGATGAAAGGAGCATCGTAAGTTTGAACAAAGATGGTTGACTAAAATATTTAGAAGGAATATAATGTTGCCTTAAGTCGTTATATAAGGGGCATTGTAAAACAAAGTGCACTTCATTCTCAGTTAGATCGATACAAAAAGGACAAGACAGATCATCTTCATTCAAATTTCTTCGAAAACGGAACTTGTGTACTTTTAGTGGAGAGATATTCCAAGTCTTAATCTAATCAAACTTATTCTGGCCTTCAAGTGATTTATATCAATCAGATAAGGAGATAGTGCTGATTCACTCTTAAACGTTCTAAAAAATTGAAAACGTTCACTTTGCAATGTGTCTGTGGACCACTTCTGTTTGAATTCGTTGATAATGGTAGTTTGTAGTGAACAGATAAATGTTTTATGTTTCCCACTCCTTCATTTCCCATACCTTGCCAAACCGATGCCTATAAAGGAAAAAACATATTGTAGAAGTCCATGTGTATTATTATTATTATTATTATTATTATTATTATTATTATGTAGCAACAATTGATAAGCTTTGTATGGTAAACGATGACTGGGCATTTGCTAAATTCTTAACCAGTATTTAATTGTCCTGATCTGAAAATTGACTTGCAATGGGTAACGTCCCAGCTCCCGATAAGCCATCAAATTTGGTGTTCTTACGCTAACGCACCGAGGAATTTTTTCAATGCAAAGAGATGAATCTCTTCCAAAATATCAACGTTGCTCGTTTAAACCCAAAACCTCAGCACCATGATTAAGTGTGGGCTGGATCTGGGCATCAAACAGCTTGAAAAATATGACTGAGGACTTTTCACCTAGAGACCATAGAAGCCTGAAAATTTGTATCACATTGCGTTTAGCTTTGCTAGCCATATCATTAAAACTGTGCGTAAAAGACAACCTTGTAGAAAGAATAATTCCAAGGTATCTGTACATATTCAACACAGTCATCTTGGAATGCCTATAAAACCATTGCTCTTTATCTGATAGACAGCCACCATTTCTAAGCACACACTACATTTGATTTACTTAGATTAACAGTTAAACCAAGCTTTATTGCCGTATCATGTAAAGTATTTAACTGATGTTGAAGCCCCACAACAGAGACGGAGAATAAAATTATGTCATCTGCAAACATCAGAATAACACGTTCTAAGAAATCTGGTAAGAGCTGCAGCCCGTCTTTCCCTTAGCACAGGCCTTTGCATACAGGGGTTGATTCATCCCTTTCAAAAAACATTGTTTTTTTTTGTTATGCGGCAACCAATGATGGAATCTCACACAGCAGTGTGTAATCCAGCCTGTGTCAACTGGGTAGTGCGCACGGGGGTCTTGGTGACCTCGTTACCGCGCGGGATAAAAAGTGCAAAGTTGCGTTAACTGTGCCTGTTTTGGCATCAAGCTTGCTGGCGACACAAGATGTGTAAAATGAAAAATTCTTTTTTCCCGTGCAAGAGCAGTCTCTCAAGTGAGTTTTATGCCCCTTCTTTTGGCTGTTTAAGCGCGGGGGTTGGTTACTGTCAGCCCTTTTCTCACCATGCCACCACGAAGAAAACTTAGCACCTTTGACAAACCAGGGCGATTGCGTGGATACAAGATGGCATTGCAAAGGCTGAAGTGGCGCGACGACGACTTGGTGTGCATCATTCAGTTATTGTTAGACTGAATCAGCGTTTTAGGGCGACCAACAGCGTTGAAGAGAGGGCCACACGGTCAGGTCGGCCTAGGCAGACTACTCCCAGAGAAGATCGTTTCATCGAGAGGCAGGCCCTATTGCAGCGGGATACCACTTCCACCAGCATCCAAAGGCAGCTTCGTATGGCAAATAACACCATCCTCAGCCGTCAAGCCATACGAAACCGTCTTCACCACTTTGGCCTCAGATCACGTCGCCCAGCTGTTCGACCACGACTGCTAGCAGCCCATAGGCTGGCTCGCCGAGCTTTCTGCCATCGTCATGTGAGATTGAACCAACAACAGTGGTCCCAGGTCCTCTTTTCAGATGAGTCGCGGTTTAGTCTTGAACACAATGACGTCCGAACTAGAGTTTGGAGGCGTGTTGGGTGAACGTTACATTGATGCAGCTGTTCGCCAGACCAGGGCCTTTGGGGGAGGATCTGTTATGGTATGGGGTGCCTTCAGCCTCCACCACAAGACACCACTCTACCATATTGATGGAAACCTCACAGGCATCCGCTATCGGGATGAAATCCTGGCGCCTTTCGTTGTTCCGACCATGCAACGGATAGGACCCATGGCAGTCTTCCAAGACGACAATGCTCGGCCACATAGGGCCCGGGTGGCCGAAAACTTCATTGTGCAGGCCAGCATCAACAGGATGATCTTCCCGGCGTATAGTCCCGACCTCAATCCCATCGAGCATATGTGGGATGAGTTGGGGAGACGTGTGAAGGAGAACCATCCACCTCCCAGAGACCGCCAGGATCTCTTCCAAATGCTGCAACTGGAATGGCAGAGAATCCCTCAGAGGGTCATCAGAACACTGGGTCAACTCGATGAGGAGTCGCTGCGTGGAATGTCTCGCCAATGGCGGTGGCCACACCCACTATTGAAATGATTTTGTGAACTGAACAGATTTTGCGAACTTTGATTTCAACCCATCCTCTGTTTAATTGTCTGTAAATCAACAACCGTTCATTCGATCCCAATGAAATTCAATGTACGTTGGAACAAGATAATGAATTAAATCTGTTCCCAATTTCAAAATCATGGCTTTTATATTTTGGAAATTATGCGGGTACATGTAAACTGTGCTTAACTTTATGTGACTAGTATACATGCTAGCTAAAGCTTGATACATTTTCCCATCAATTCCTTTTTTCTTCAAAATAAACCATAAACTATTACGTATAACCGAGTCAAAAGCTTTCTTAAAGTCAATAAATGTAACATACAGTTTCTTATGCAATAATAATTGTTCTTGAATGAAAGAGTATAATGTAAATATATGGTCATTTGTACTGTACATTTTCCTAAAGCCAGCTTGACAATCATTAATAACGTTATTTTCCTCTATTCACTTTGTTAACCTAGCGTTTAGCATATGGCTGTAAATTTTGCTGCAGATATTCAATAGGGAAATTCCCTTATAGGTATCTGGTAAATTAGTGTCACCCTTTTTAAAGGGTGGTTGTATTATTGCTTCTGTCCACTGTAAAGGATACTGCCCCGAAGCAAGTAAGACATTGAATAAAATAACTAAAAAAAACGGGAGCAATAGTGAATACTGAATTTTCAAATATTTCCCCAATAATTCCGTTGGGCCCTGCTGCTTTTCCATTCTTCAAGCAGCAGACAGCTGCGTACACTCAGACTCAGTGATTTCGCGTTCAAGAGTCTCTGTGTTGAAGTGATTAAAGCATTCACTCTGCTGCAACTCGTTTTCATTGTTAGCGTTTTCTACATTGTCTATATTTACATCAGACTGAAATACGTCACAAAAAATGGGTTGTGCCAGTCTTCTTCAGAAATAGCATTTGTAGCAGGTTTCTTTTACATACAGGACTTAATTCTATTCCAAAAGCCAGAAGAGTTGTCAATATTTTCATTGAGAGATTCTAAAACTTCTTGCCAATGTTGTTTTCGTTTATATTCTAATAACCTTTTGTAATCTCTACGTTTTTGGTTGTAATCTGCCCTTAACCTCTCTTCTTTGTCAACATTTTCAATATTTTCTATGCCTTCGATATCCTTATTTGTACGAACACAATAACTGTCGCACATCGTGTCTGAGCTCCTTTCTGTGTTACCGACATTCTTTGTCAAACCATACATTTGAAAGTAACGCATCATTAAAAATGTCAACGGCTTTGTTTACTCATCGTGGACAACAAAAGTAGCATTTTCCAAGCGGAGCTTGAAATCGTCTGATTCAACATCTTCTCTAAACTCTTCAATTTTACTTCCATCCAAATTAATTTCTCAAATGCGTACGATTTTTCTGGTAAAGTATCACTAGTGGAGCTGCTAAATTGTGACTTCAGTATGACTTCTACAGGCATATGTTTTGACTCTATTCTTGGTCTGACATGCGAAGATACACAGTGACTAATCAAACGTTTTGACATTATGGCATAGTTAACAATGCTACATCCAGTCGGAGAAATGTATGTAAAGTTGCCAAGATCAATATCGCCTTTAACGGCCCCATTCAAAATGGATAACTCAAAACAATCACAAACATTCAACAAGTATATACCAAATTCATTTAAAACAGTGTCTTTAGACGTGTGAAAAGACGCTTGATCATCACCCCCCTTCCAAAGCGCAGCGTCGTCCCCTTCATCATCCCTCTCACAAATATTCTCTCCCTCAGTTCGTGTGTAGAGATCGCCCAGAAGAAAAAGTGGTACATTTCCAAACGTTTCCATCAGATCTAGGGTACACTGTTCTAAGACGGCCACGCCATTGGATATTTCACTGTCCTGATAATACTGAGAGTTTATGGGTGGTATATACGTTCCGATCAAAATTGTTGGAAAATCTGTGTTAAACAATTTTTTTGCCATTTTCATAACTGTTACATTGTCACATTCAACAAACACTTGTTCCACATAGGTTGCTAATTCCTTTTTGACAAGGAGAGTCAAACCACCCGATAATCTGGGTGTTATACCGTCGGATAACTTCACACCAGGAATTATCAAAGATTTAAAATTAGGTAATAAATGGTCTGGAAATTGAGCAGGAAAAGTTTTTACAAGCAAACAAAAATCAAAGCTACTTAAATAAGATTGGAGATCGTTATCAAAAACATGTGACAGTCCTTCAATGTTGTAAGTCATGAATTTAAGAGATTTTCGCGATATGGGCCTGGCCAAATCCCTATGCAGTGTCTGGATTGACAGGTAAAGAGTCTTTATTGGTCACTTCATGGATTGTGGCTTGGCGTTTACTTGCCACACTGGTACACGAGGCATTTCTTGGTCTATTGTCAGGTCCTCGTTGAGATGTGTTTCGTGTGGATTTGCGCCTACCATTTGTGTTTGTCTTCTTATCGTTGTTGTCTTTTTGCCTCATCTGGTCATTACACTGATGTTTTTTTTTGTTGGCTTTGCCAGGTCTGTTTGCGTTAGACGTTTGTGCTTCACTGTTCCGTTCTGAGTTAGGGTGCTGGGGGGTTATTCCAGAATCTTAGTCAGAGTCTTTGTCAGTCTGTATTTTTGTCTTGCTGGGTAGATTCGTCATTATTCTGTCTTTGTTGTCAGCTATGCCGGCATTTTGCTCGTTTTGTACGTCAACCACGTCAGTGGTGGCAGCTATGTCAGATTCATGCTCATTAATTAAGTCTGGACACTGTTCGTCAGATGTCTCGACAATTTGCTCGACATTGCTGTCTACATTTTGTATGTCAGTTATTTCCATGTCATTTCTGTCAGGATTCTGTTCGTCAACTGCTTGTGCAGTTGTTTGTTCTGTCATACTTTGTTCATTACATGGAGTCATGCACACTCGGTTATCATTTGTGTTCTCATACTCATACTCACGCTGCTCACACTCACAATCATCACCCAATGTCACACTGCCTACAATGTCCAAGTCAGGCACACATGTGCTGTTGTTTTGCACAACATTTGAAACAGCGGAGAGAATGGGCCATGATTCTAAAATGACATTGCTCTCACTTTACAGTTACATAGTTTTGGTGCATTACTCTCGGGCACAGGGATTAAAACACTGTTCTGTCTCTTTGGTAAGAGGGGACATTTGTTTGTTGACAAATAGTTGTAGGGGGTGTGGATGGTAATTGTAGTTCCAGCTGCCACTGAATCGTACCGCAGCTTTCAGCTTGAAGTGTCAGCTTGGCTTTCGTGGTGAGCGGACGTGTTTTTGTTCGCGCTCCGGTGAACTGTTCTTACTAGAGCAGACTTAGAATTATTTTCCCTTCTTTTCTCCTTTCCTTGTTTAAGATTACTTTTTAGAACCGCGTTGTCAATGTAGACTTGGAAAAACCTTTAAATTTAGAGATTCTTTGAAGAGTCAAACCCAAGAGTTTAGAAAATGTGTGCACGAAGTTTTAGACATCCGTTTAAAAAAGACGTGACAACGCAATTTTCGGAACAGATGGATACAGCAATGTGTGAGTTGCGATGCAAATTTCACAAACTTCACAGCAAAACTCTAGCCCTCAAACAAGCAGTTACATCGACCACTTCAGAAAGAAAAAGAACTGAAACACTCTATTTTCCGAATTGACCAGAGGCTGTCAAAAATCACATAAAACTTCGCTGAAAAGTTGGATAAACTGGAAATGTTCTCGCGAAGAGACAATATTATTCTTTACAACGTGCCGCCCTCAAGGAATTCTGAATCGTATGAGGAATGTGTTCAGACAGTGTTACATGTTTTGGAAGGAACAGTAATAGACAAACAGTTGTGTCGTGATGATATCGTTCGGGCGCATCGCCTCGGACAGTATGACAGGGGAGGTCGACCTCCACCCATCATTGTGAAACTGGCTCGTTGGTCTGGCAAGATGGCAGTGCTGACCATGGTGGAGAAGCAGCACTAAGGAAGAAGAAAGTGACGGTGTCTGGAGACCTAACGGACAGGCAGAGAGACACAGTGCAGTATTACCGCCGCCAGGGCTTGCACGCTTTCTACCGAGGCAACAAACTGGTGGTGGTGGAGCAACGGAGGGAGACACACCATCAACACCAAGAACATCTCGGTATGGGCGCAGGCGCTGGTTTCCATGAGAACGGGGCCTACCGAGGAGACGGGGGCCTACCGACACGCATACCGAGAAGACGGGGCCTACCAAACGTGAGGAAGGGGTCTACCGACGCGAGGATGGGGCCTACCCAGGAGATGGGACCTTCTGACGCCAGGACTGGGCCTACCGAGGAGACGGGAGCTACCGAGGAGACAGGGCCTACTAGCTTGAGGACTGGGCCTACCGAGGAGAACGGGGCCTACCGACGTGAGGACGGGGCTAACCGAGGAGACGGGGCCTACCGGCATGACGACGGAACTGACCAACGTGAAGATGGGTCCTGTCGCCGAGCGGATGGGGCCAATCGATCAGACGGGGCCTACCAGAACGGGAACCGGGACTACCGGAGGAACAGGGCCTACTGTTACGAGGACGGGGCCTTTCAATGTGAGAACGAGTCAACCTACGACAACAGCACCAGGCCAGGTGGCAACAGCGGCCAAAGACAGGGTGTGGACAGTGTGTTGGCTGCAGTGTCGACACAGCAGGGATACAGTGAGGGACGTACTGGTGACACAAACTGTGAGTACAGAAGCGAAAGTGTGCGGTACGATGTGAGAGAGAGAGAGAGAGAGAGAGAGAGAGAGAGAGAGAGAGAGAGAGAGAATACAAATCTTTTATTCAGATTAAGGCCAAAGCCTCATACTGAAGTGGGTTTTATAAATGCATCATACAATATTCCTAATATGTAACTGAAGGATATAATGAAAAGGAAATGTACATATGCTACAAAGGCAATGCGCTTAAAGACCATACTGCTCGAATTCTCTTGTTTGCTTCCTAAATGCACATGGCTAAATTAAAAAGCATGTTCTCATTCCTTAACGGTAGTAAGAGAATTAGCCTAAAATTACATGGTTTGGCGAAATATTTGGATTGAATAAGTATTAAATTAAGATCGTTCAGAGCCGGAAGCAGAACAAAAAATGCATTTCGTCTTGTGCTTTATTACAAAGTCGATATTCTGTTTAATTTCAACAACAGAACTATACCTGAGGCGATGTCGTGCGATGTCAGCCACGCCAAATCTAATATGTGTCAACAAGCTGTGAGAGAATAACTGAGTTCGAAACCCAGAGATGGACGAAAAAGACAGAATATTTATAAGCTGAGTCCCCAGAGACGACCGCAGAGACCAGTCCTGGAACCTGGTACCAGACAACCAAAAACGTCACCATCACCTAGTACTGAAAAACATTGAAGTGACTTTTTGAGAAGTGTGGGGTGGTGTGCAAGTGTGTGTGGAAACCTGGCCAGGTAGGAAGTCTCTCTTTGAATATAAAACCCAGGATTCGGAAGAATTGATCTCTTATGTTTTACCATTCCTTGTGCGTGTTTGGCTTTTTTCCCCTGTGCAATTATAAGTAGCGTAGAAACTGCATTTCTAGTTCTCAGTCGTGTTAGGAGAAAAGCAAATGTGTGACACCCCATTCACACAGAGAGAGGTGAATAGTTGGTGGGTGCATGAGTGTGCATATGTTGTGTATGAGTACGGAGATACCTTTGGTAAGTTAAGCCAGACAACTCATCTATTTCACTGTAAGTAATACCATCATGTTTCCCCGTCCTGGACAAAGTCCCAGAGAGAGAGGTGTGTTTGATGGGTGCATGAGCGCTCATATGCGTGTCTGAGTGCGGAGATGACCTTGGTGCCTTAAGCCTGACAGACATCAACTTAGTCCACGAAAGCAATATCATCACAATTTTCTTCGTCCTGGACACAGACTATTTCATCATGTGGCATATCTTGAAAACCCGAAGAATTAAGTTTCTAAACTCTGATCTAAACTTCCTACCCATTAGACAATACAGATAGAAGTTGATGGCGCTGTTGAAGTACCATAACATACGACTCAGGCCATTGGAGAGTTTATGTTTTCCGTACTGGCTAAGGTCTCTATAATGAACAGATGCCGTAAATGTTTTTATTGCAATGGGCGCTGTCAGGAGTATAAAACACAAACTGACAACAACAAGAGTCACTGTCAGTACAGACACCTGCCGTTGTCTGGAATCCTCAGTGGCTTGTTGTACAGGAAGACGCATTCCTTTTCTCATAGATCCCACAAGTTTCCAGAGAATAACGCTATTTGCAAAGCACCAACAGCACAGAAGGTAGAAGGCAAATTTCAAATATGTACACCCAAGGCCAAATCTGTTCTACAAACCATTCGTACTTCCCTGATTCAAATGTGCAACAAGAGGTGGGACAAAGATATATATGGCGATCATATCCAAAAAGAAAATGACAGTTGATCAGAAATGTAATGACAATCATTATCGCGGCAACAGCTCGCGACATTTTCTTTCGTCCACACGGCATTGATTCGATGAGGCCACAACACAGAGGCTGCTCTTTGCATGGAGAGGGTCACAAGTACCGATGCTGACAAAGACGGCGTCATGTCCCTTATGACTCGCTCCACTTTGCATGCCCAGGCACCCAGGGTTCTAATTCTTGGTACATCAAATTCTCTGTGGAGCCAGCTGTCCAGAGGACTTACTATCAACATCAACAAGTCGGAGCACGCCAGAAACTTGGAATAGCACATTAACATTCGATGCAGGAAGACGGTGCATTATGAGAATTATCATGACATTTCCAAAGATTCCAAACGCAAGTATAAGAGGGTTAACAATTTTGTACATCAAGTCATACGCCCGTCGATACCGCTGGTATTGATCATATGACGAACTAAAATCATGGTTTCTAAGAATGTTATCCCATTCTATGTTTGTAACGTTTGTCATATTTGCCAGTCTGTTCATTAATCCAATAACATCATTCCGTTCCATGTCTGTCAGTATGCTCACAATTCCAATAAGATCATCCCATCTCGTGTTTGGATCGTCTGCCATATTTATCATTCTGCTCATTATGGAGATGGGAGCATGGGATGAAGTTTAATTCACGATTCCTTTTCTTTTCTTGTTTTTAATGCTGAACTTTCTTGCTACTTTTGATGCCTTTGATAACAAAAAGCACATCTTCGATTGCACAAGATGACTTCACACACCAATTACAGAAAAACAAATTGACTAGCCAAGCAGAACGACCACAATTATGGGATGTGTTTTCGGAACACCAAGCTCAATTATCTAAAAGATCATTACAGAAATTATCACGCACACACACACACGCACACATGCATGCATGCACGCATGCACGCACACACACGCATGCACGCACGTGCACACATACGTACGAACGCTCGCACACACGCTCGAGCACGCCAGCCAACACGCACTGACGCATGCATGTACACACGTACGGACGCATACACACGTGCATGCGATTGCACGCTCGCGCGTTCACGGAAGCATGCAGCCTACACGCATGCATGCATGCACGCACGCGTGTGTGTGCGTGTGCTCACACACACACACACACACACACACACACACACACACACACACACACAAAGAGAGAGGGAGGGGGAGAGAATACGAATGTGAATACGAATGATATATTCAGATAAAGGTCATAGCCCATACTGAAGAGGTGACACCTGCAACACACGAATAAAGAAGGGTCCTCACAAAAAAAAAAAAAATGGTAATGCATATATGCTATGCAAAACTGTTATGAACATATTGATCGTAATCGCTTTTGTGCTTCGTATATGCATCTAGCAATAGTAAAGAGGACACGTTCATTTCTTATTACAATTAGTAAGTTGACTCTAAAAACTACAAGAATAAAAAAAAAATGATTTGACTTAATAAATCTTACTCAAAGGTCATTGAGAGCACGACAGCAAAATTATAAACAAAATGCATTTCATCTTCCCTGGCCTGAGAACATAACCGACATATCAACCCATTTTAATTCAAAACACTATATATTTAAGCTGACGGCAAGTTGTGTCAGAGATAACCAATCTAAACTTAGTCAATGCACTCCTAATGTACCTGCCCATGTTCATTTTAATGTATTGTTCGATCACATACGTGTTTTGAACAATTTTGCATTGTGTAATTGTGTCGCTGCTGTTTATGTTGTAATGCAAGCCTTGCCATCTGCAATCGATCATTCTTGTTTAAATCAGTAAAGAAATTCCAGTATACTTTCAACGCCCTGGATATCCCAAACATATAGAAAGGCACATGAATTTAAGCACTGACGAACATTGGTAGCCCATGCCTTCTTACCATTACAATCCAAAGTTTGCAACGTCTTATACACTTTAACTTGTGTCTTGGTTTCCTCCATTCTTGTTACTTTTAACCAATACTTAATACATTGAAAGTTCACCAGAAGCTTAATAATGTAGTGTTCGATTGTCTAAATTAAAAAAAAGTTTCCATAGCATACAAACGAACATTCTCTTTTTCAACACATTTCTCGAAAGCCAAGATTTCTGCTCCATTCTGTAACACTGACTGCACCTGAGAGTCCAACAACTTTGAAAAAGAACAGAAAATGCGCTACTATTCAATTTGTTAAAAAAAAAAGGTAACACTGTGACTGCTCTTGCTCTATTTGCTAGATCTTGACATCCAAATGTAAAACTTAATCTGGGCATTAAAGTAAAACCCTAGATACTTGTATGGATTGAATGCAACAATGTATTCACCTGTATAGATCCATTTCTCATTACGCACTGAACATCCCCTTTACGAAACACAGTAGCACTGGTGTAGATTTTAACTCTAATTCAGTAGCAGCTGAATACAATCTGTTCAGTTGTCTTCGAAGTCCAGCTACAGTTGTAGACGATAAAAAATGTCACGAGCAAAAAGAAAGACGAACAGTTCCAAGAGATCGAAAGTCACGCCATGCCGTTCATTTTGAATTATTTCCAAAACCAGTTCATTTATGAACAGAGAAAATAAAAACAGGACTACAAACACTCCCTTGCTTGACCCCTCACGTGATTTTGCTCCTGCTCCAATTCTTGCTTTCACCTCCCTATACATACTTTTCACGCATTGATAAATTTATCTTTTATTAATTTTATAACAAAGTAGACCTCTGCAAATTCCGTGAAACTGAATCTAAAGCTTTTTCGAAATCCACTAAAATCGCGCATACAGCTTTTTTTTTTGTTATTTGCATTTTTTTAATTGCAGCTAATAAACTAAACATATCATCACTAGTTCTTCTTTATCTTCTGTGTACGCAGACTGATACTCCTGCGGACACTCCCTGTTAAACCAATCTGCCCAACAAACAGAGTGGAGTTTTGTGTATGACTTTTTTTTTTAATCCCGCCATTAAGGCAGCTATACTACAATTTCGGAGAACGTGCATGCCATCTGTAATGTGTCACCCATACCAACGGCCAAACTGGCCTTCTCTTCTGAAAGTTGGTGATGGGATTTTACTTGTGTGCTAGATGTTTATGCGTGTGTTCACACACAGAACCTCAGTTTATAGTCTCATTCAAAGGACTGTATGGGAAATGGAGTCAGAACCAATGTTAACTCTGAGGGAAAAATCCCCCTGTACCAAAACGGCTCTGTGGAGATTCGAACCCCCAACCCAGGGTTACGAGTCCGGCGTTCTACCACTGAGCTATTCCGGCCCCCTGATCAATAGTGAAATAACTTTTTCTTAAATCTGCTTGAGGCTCTCATGTTATGTTATCCTGATATATTTATTCATGTAGTCTAGTATTAATAAAACAGCTGTAGAGTTTACTACGCAATTGCACAGAGATACCTTTATAATTACTTACTTGATTTCTCTCCCCCTTCTTTAACAAAGGTGCTATTATGAATTATTTCCAGTCCAGTCATCTGGATAAATAACTGTGTCATAAAGATAATACGATGATTTAACTAAAAATCTTAAAACAGTCGCCCCAGAACATTTTGAAAAAAAATCCCCTCACCAGGGCTGCCAGAGTTTAGCTTTCTTTAATTCGTAATTGTTGTTAATATTTCCCAATTGAATATTGGTATGTCCATTTTTTTCTTCATGATTTTTTGCAGTGTCAGTCTCAGTGCATTCCTCATCGTCCTTACAAAAAAAGTGTGTGTGTGTGTGTGTGTGTGTGTGTGTGTGTGTGTGTGTGTGTGTGTGTGTGTGTGTGAGTGTGTTTAATCTAAGAACCAGTCTTGCACCGGAATACCATCTGCAGGTTGTAGTTTCTTTTTTCGGAAATGTTGTATATAGTTAAAAAAAAATGCTGATCATTACTGGAAGACAGAACATCGTTCAATAGGAGATCTTTATGCTCCTTCTGTTTTCTTTCATTTAAATGTTTACGTTCCCTTCGCGCCATACAGAACAATATTCTATAATCTTTATCGTTTGTTTTCAGAAACATTCTAAATGATCTATGTAGTTTACATTTTGCTACCCTGAATTCTAGATCAAACCAGTTCTTTTTTTTTTTTTTTTACTTGTAGGTATAATTTTCCTCATAGTACATTTACATTAGGGGCAGAACTCGTATGTGACTGTTCATTTGGCATTTCAATACACAATACCAGTGGTAAATGATCAGAATCATATCTTCCCAGCACATCAAGAGTCATCTTTTTTGCACGTTAGTTAACAAAAAAAATGTAGACACAAGAAAATAGTCAATCACACTGCTCTCTGTAGGACAAACTTACCTTAGCAGACGAATTCAGCTATAGATCTAAGGGAAGTAATTGGCATACTTTCATAAGCTCCCCTCATGCAAATGAGATACGCAATGACTTCTGGGAGAGAGACCGAATGAACAAACGGTTACACGCTTCTTGTGATCTTGAGCGACTGAACCTTACATGGTGGCAGCGCCCACTAAATCTCAAATCCTGTCAAACAAAACATGAAAGAAAGGTCCAACAAAGCTGTACAACGCCCAATCACTTACCAACACCACAAGCATCGACGACACGGCAGCTAGCTGGCCGAAATGGAAGCAACGTTTCCAACGATATCGAACTGGGTCAGATTTGACAAATAAAAGTCATAAAGAAAAGGCCAGTGTATTTTTTATACACAATAGGAGAGATTGCAGACGATATGATGTCGACCATGAAAATCAATGAAAACACTATCCAGTTTGATGAACTTGTACATGCATTTGATCTTTATTTTGGTGCACGCAAAAAAACACGATCGTTGTGAGGGCCAAATTCAGCAAACGCCATGCTGCCAGAGAAGCAGCACCTCTGAAACCAGGTGACACCATCTTTATCAAAGGCATGAAAAAATCAGGAGACTCATGGCGAGACACCACAACCCGGTTCCTACATTGTCCTGACTGGAACTGGCCCCATCAGACACAACAGGACACACCTTGCAGCAACTTCAGATAACTCGCAGTTCCTGAGAAAATATACTTACCGTGGCTGAAGATTCATCTACACCACTCTTGCCTTCATCACCACAAAGATCACCACGAAGAAATCCTCCTACAGCTACACCTGAACAATCCCTTCTTCCATCGCCAACCCTTGATCCAACTTCTGCTTCCCCAGGCACCACAAAAACACTCTGCAGATCCCAGAGAACAATAAAGAAGAGAAGCCACAGCGACTTCATCTGTAGGAAATCATCACACTTATAACTGTGAACACAACATCTTTTGCCAAAATTAATTATCTCCTTTTTTTAAGTCAGTAAATGATTTTATTTCTTCAAGGTTACATTTTTTAGATTAAACAAAAACAAAAACAAAAAGCATAGGCGGAGAAAAGAAGACGAAAAAGAAAAACAAAAAATGGACTGGAAGAGACTGAAAATTTGTTATCGGCAAACCAAATAATCCTTTGACATTTGTGAAAGACATTCCCACTCGGAAAAAAAAGAGGGAGTTGTAGGATAAGCTTACCTTAGCAGACGAATTAAGCTATCGATCTAAGGCAAGTATTTCGCATACCTTTCGTAAGCTCCTTCATGCTAATAAGACACATAAACACTTATGGGAGAGAGATCGAATAAACAAAGGGATGCACGCTTCTTGTCTGGCCTTGTGATCTTGAGCGACTGAATCTTACACTTTCCACATCCGAAATGTACATGAAACGACCTTCGAGATCGCCATTACATACTCCGTTCGTAGTTGTACATCCTAGCACAGTGCACATGCTAAAACGTTTGTTTTTTGCCCATATATATTTAATACCTTATCTATCGTATCTACTGTCTGCTGTCTTGAAATTAGTATAAACATTGTCATCATTTACAATACCTGGTATCATATAACCACAAAGAGTAGTTCAGTATATTGAAGGAAGCAGCTTGTTTACAATACATTCATCCAACATTTCGATGCCATAAGCAAAGCCACTCAGTGAGCAGAAAGGTGCGTTTTCTGGAGGTACATAAGTACACTCAAGTGAGACAGAATTATAAGAGTTAAAAAAAAAGTCTTTGTCAAATCTAAACAACATTGTATACAGACTGTCACAACCCACCTGGTACACATACAGGACAAGACTTCTATGTGCAATACAAACTAATTCTCCCGAAGCCAGTCCCTGTCTCGTACATTTTACAGCTGGCTTTACAACTAATTCATAGTCTTGAAACAAGGTTTGACTGAAAACGACTCTGCAAACATTTCCACCAAAACAAAGAAAGTCAAAGGAAGAACCAAACTGGACAAAATATCCATTATCTAGTTTTTGAAATAATCCACATATATACCAATGGAAAAATGCTACACAATTTACAAATTTGTTCAGAACGTTTATGCCACATGTATTTTTATTAATGTGGCTACACATCTTTATCTTATTAGACGAATTACTGTCATCTTGCACACGACGACACACATTTACAGCATCATGATTGTTTACCCTTGCTGTGCACGGTGTGTGTGTGTGTGTGTGTGTGTGTGTGTGTGTGTGTGTGTGTGTGTGTGTGTGTGTGTGTGTGTGTGTGTGTGTGTGTGCAATCCATGCAGTCAGTCGGACCTTTCGTTTTGTTTAATCAAATATCTAGTAGTACAATCACCACCATGTCTTGTTTTGATCGCAGTCATAGAATCAATTTTAGTCTTAGGGTCAGTCGCTGTCTTTAAACTAGGTGTGGGCGTAGAAATAGACGGTGACAGTGTGTCTCTATTGCTTTTTGATACCTTGAAATCAGTCAACCACACTGCAAATTTCTTTCGCAAATCACATAACTACTATCATTTTTATCATTCACACAGTCATCACTATTGATGATTCCATTCCAAAAAACACACAGTCATCGCCACTTTTTTCCGCCATTTTCACTGCCACATTCGACCCTGTTCTTTATTTCGTCAACATGCATACTCTTATCACCACACTCATCCCTCACGATCACACATTTTCTCTCTCTAAAACATTTTTGTTTCTTTAAATCACTTCGCAAATCTTCGAGCTTACAATGTGTTACATCAGATGACTTACATCACTATGTGTGATCGAAGAGGCATCACTCAAAACATTACGGTCAAAAAAAACAGAATCCACATTTAACACACTGGCTGACTGTGTGACGGTGTGTGCTAACACGTTTTCGTCCACACCGATGGCAGTGACAGCCTGCACGGGATTTTCATCACCTGTCTGCTTTATGTCAGCATCGTTCACTGCCCCAGTTAAAGTGACCCCACGTGAATTTGGAACAGGCACTCGGTGCAATGATGGCTTACATTCCGCCTCCCTCCCGCTCTGATAACAGGACAATTTCCTCTGATCGGGCCGGCCTGAATCCTATTTGATTTCTATCAGATTGTCACTGCCATGCAGACCAAGCCTATTGCTGTAGATCACAAGGTGATCACAATCCACGGACACTTTCATGCCCTGTGATCTGGCAGATTTCAGGTGTGGAACGAGCTTTCTTCTGATCTCCCTAACTCGAAAAGAAAAGTCTTCACCAATAACCCAGTTCCTTTTAGTTTTTTCTTTCGCACGCAAAACCTTTTCTTCATCTTTAAAGAATGTGTGTCTTGCTACTATTGGCGAGTTTGACTTTGAGTTCAGGCGATGCACACGATCGAAAAGAATATCGTCCGGAAGTTCCAGCTTATCCGTAATCATATCGTGTACCAGCGCTTGACATTGTTGCCAGGACTCATTATATTTACGAGGAACACACCGTGGATTATGATGTTATTCCTTTTCGACCTCACTTCCAGGTTGTCTACCTTCCTGTCCAAAGATTCCACTCTGGCAATGGAGTCTATGTTTTTTCCCTTAACCTGTCATTATCCTGCATCAAGGCAGCCATTTCTTGCTTTACACCAGTCATTTCACCTTGTAGATTCGCACACCTTGTTTTGACGCCTTTATGTCATCACTCAGTCGATCAAATTTGCAGGCTGAATGCTCAAAATGGCCACAGCATCCTTCCGAGTAGAATCGGACGGAAACGCTGAGGCCAACAGGAGCAGAAACGGGTTTGCCGCTTACTGTCTGGCTTAGCAGAGGAGGATCATGGATTCAGTTCTACGTCTCCACAGCGTTGGAGCAAATGTCCGTAGCACAATTAAGACAGTAACAGACCTGAAGAGACTCCGTCCATTCGCGACCTCATCACCAACACCGATATTATCATGGTGGATTTATGTTTTATCCATTTCAACATAAAACCCGCAAATATATGAGCAAATATGCCGCACACATATCTAAATGTCAGCGATGCAGACGGCATACTAACTCACAACAGTCACTGCCAACTGTCGACACACAACACTGCCTACAACTAGCAGGAAAACAAAGTAAAATCACAGACCTCAGGAAAAAAAAAAAAGCGCGTCACTCAATTCGTGTACCGTACCTCAGGAGCACCCAGAGAGAGAGAGAGAGAGAGAGAGGAGAGAGAGAGGAGAGAGAGAGAGAGGAGAGAGAGAGAGAGAGAGAGAGAGATGCAGACAGGCAGACAGGCAGGCAGACAGACAGGCAGCAGGCAGGCAGGCAGGCAGACAGACAGAGACAGACAGAGACCGAAATGGAGACAGAGGCAGAGACAGAGGCAGAGGCGTATATGCATAGTCGACGAGTCTCTTTCATTCCATGTGCTGACAAGTACAATTCCATCATGACTAATGCTGAACAGCTCAAGGAAAATGAACGTCTCTTGAAGATAATACAATACACTATGATGGGATTAAAACGATAATCATTTTGTTAGAAACTGAAAATAGCCAGTCATGCAGAATGTTAGAGACTGCATTGTGCCTGATGATTGTCTGCTGAAAATGGTTTGCAAATGTGTTTATAACACCTACACTGGGGAAGGGGGAGGGGAGGGCAATTACCTGCTTTTTTCATTTTGTTTGCTTGGTTGGTAGGTTGGTTATTTTTATTTCCTTTTTGCTATTTCTTTTTCCTTTTTGTTTGTTTGTTTGTTTGTTTGTTTAAAGCACAATAGAAGAATAATGTCTCAACCTGGTCGGTCTTGTATGATGGTGACCTAACAGAGGATTTTGTCGTTTGTTTGTTTGTTTGTTTGTTTGTTTGTTCATGTGTCTACAATGACTTTGTACCCCCCCCCCCCCCCCCCCTCCCTCCTTTCCCGTCTGCATGGTAAAAATCTAAGCTAGTTGAAAATTGCAAGTTTTACCTTTACGTTAGAAGGAGATAAGAAATCATATGAACAGTTATTTACGAATCTTTATGAATTTGAGCAAATATCTGGACTTAGATTGAACTGTGAAAACACGCTTAATATTTTGTTAGATATAAACACAAAAAAAAACCTCCACGAAAACACGTTTAGCCTGTTATAAAACGGAATGGAACCCCTCAAAATTTAAAATCATAGGGCTGTGGTTTACGAATAGTCTATCGGATATGACCAACATTAATATGAAAGTGTTTTCAGAATTCCAAAACTTGTTCAAAATATGAACAAAAAAGAATAATAACACCATTAGGTAGAGTAGCTGTGCTCAAATCATTAGTGCTACGAAAATTGGTGTACATGTGGATCCTTTAACCAAATACTCTTGACTCCCAGATTGTTTTATTACAGAATATGTGTTTCAAATTTGTTTGGAACAAACAAAAATGATAAACCTGAAAGAAAATATCCAATACATAATATACAACAGGGGAGGAATAGGTGTACCCGACCTGAAAATGTATATCAGCTCCTTAAAAAAATCGCCTGGATAAGGAAAGTGTACATGTACAATTATAAGTGGGAAAAATATTACATTCATTATGTCCTGAAATAAGCAATTCTGATGCATATGGTCCTGACAGATTTGTTGAAAGCAATATTCTTAACAGATTTTGGAAAGGAACTTTTCAAGAATATCGAAGATTCTGCAAACAGATAGAATTATACTAAAGTGCAGATTTAGCCACTGAATCTATTTTTGTTTGTAATGAGAAGTTTAAAGTGGGAGGGAAAACCTTTCTTTTACAAGAAACGGATGCAGAAAAATGTATTTCTAGTTAATCAATCAGGATGGTAATTTTGTAAGCCACCATGAACTGTCAGGGGAAAAAAAAAAGAGATTTCAGATCAATTTTCTGAATTATAAGTTGCATGCGTTCGATCAAAGCTTACGGAAAGAAAAAAGAAGACTAACATTAGAAGAAAAAAGAAACACCCGAAGGTGCTGGGGAGGGACCAGTGAAGCACTGTCTTCACCTGCCTTTTGAGCAGTCCTGTATCACCCTTGGAGGGCTGCGCTGTGTTGACGATGGGTACAGGCACGCGCAGGACACTCCATTAAAATATCAAGGGACACAACTGCTCCTGAACAGAGGCAAATTAGACTTAGATGGTGACATTAGTAAAGAGAAAACTTCAGCACTTCAAAAAAATGGAGAGCACGTACTTACTTACTATATTATGGTGGAAGCCAATGAAGTTGTTAACATTAGTGCCTTTGTCAAGTGGGAACAACTTCTTAACATACCTGGATAGTGGTACCAAAAAGGATTAAGAAAAAAAAAAAAAAAAGAAAAAGAAAAGAAAAAAGGAAACTAAATGGTTCCAAATTAAAATATGCCACAGAATTTTGGTAACAAATAGTGTTCTGAAAAGTATTCAAATTATTGATAGCGACAAATAAAATTTCTGCAATAGAGAGAAACACTCAATTAATCATTACCTGTGGGAATTGAGTTTATTCGCACTTTCTGGAAATACCTTGAAAGAGCTCTAAAAGTTAACTGTTCATACTGTGAAAGATTATCCCTTAATTTGGAAAATATATTTATTGGTATGGATGAGAAAACAAAAACGATGATATGCTAGACCTGATAATATCAACGGGAAAATATTTCATTTTACATG
>JADBJO010015204.1:40000-44679 GCA_016801955.1 Conus betulinus
GTCTTGACATCATAAAAAGTGCCATCCCTCCTCTCAGACTCATTTCAGAGAACAAGAAACGTGCCACAATTGTCTTTGATTATCTTCTTTTCAGGAGCAAGAAAGATAGTCTCTTTGAAAATAATTACTTGAAGGAAATTAGAGTTTAAAAAAAATGTTTCAACTTAACGTAAATGACAGATTTATTTTGAGAGGAACTAACATCATGGTCGTGGCCACATTGTAGCAGTAACCATGCTTCTAATCCATTCAGCGAACATTTAAATGTGTTTACCATCTCTCTATCTGACAAGTGTGTGAAAGATTTTTTTTTTTTTTTCTTTTTTTCTTTTTTGTTTTTGATTTCTTCAGATTTGAATTATGGAAGCTTGCCACAGGACGGAAAATGCAAGGAATTAAGCCAGAGTACACTCAATGAGAATAGTGAGGCTGTGACTGAGCGTAGTGACGCTGTTCTTAATGTTATTAACACTGCATCAGAGAAAGAAAACAGCAGTGTAAATGTTAACATCAAATACATTAGATATGCCAATAACGTTGTAAATGACGTCGATGGTCTGTCCTTACCTTTTCAGTTATCAGAACATGAACACAGTATTGCAAACATTGGCACTGAAGATGCCAACCAAATAAAAATACTATTGTAACAAATACTGACAGTAACGTTTGTAACACTGCACTGGAACGCTGATGATCTCTTACACAAATTGGTGTGACAGGCATTTTTAACTGTCTTACTCTTTTCAGTTTCATTTCGCATTGTACACATTAACATTTTCCATCGGATCTGACATTTTACAGTGGAAAGTTTCTGAACAAAATTTCAGGTGGGCTTTTAGAAGATGTATTTGAAGAGCTGTGTGAATGAATGACTTGTGAGTTGACCTTAACGTAGCGACAGCCCTGATTTGGCCCTTTGCGGTCGGCTGGGCTATAAGCAACATTACCTTGCCTTACCGTGTACACACTTCCACTGGCTGTTAAGATTCTTGCTTGTTCCTCACCTCACCACATTATATTTATAAAGCTGCCTGCGACGGACTGTATTTCGTCTGGTCCCAAATTTTGGGGACACGTTTGACCGCAATAGGAAAACCTGTAAAACCTGTTGGCCTTTTCCCCTGACAGCTAATCATATGCATTTTGTATTAATCGAGTGAGCGAGGATTTCCCTTCAGTTCCCACAGAGCTACCGACCGAGCAACTTATTCAGAAGAGCCGAAGGAAGAGTGAAGGCAGGTCCTCGCTGGCAGTCAGTTCCTCAGGTGTCGGTGAATTCCCGTGTCCGGCCTGGAACTGACTGTCATCCGGGTGTGGGGTGCAGCCTGTGCCCAGCTACTGTCTCTACCCTGTGGGGGCATGGAGAGGCGGACCGAGTGGTCAGCAGACATCATAAGTACATGGCCATCCGGGTGTGGGGTGCAGCCGTGCCCAGCTACTGTCTCTACCCTGTGGGGGCATGGAGAGGCGGACCGAGTGGTCAGCAACATCATAAGTACATGGCCATCCGGGTGTGGGGTGCAGCCTCTGCCCAGCCGCGCGCCGTCTGTACCCCGTTGGGGGGGTATGGAGAGGCTGTCTGTGATGTTAGCAACGAGCTAGCGTAGGCCTCAGAGTTCGTCGGGACATCGACTTGTATTCTGTTGTGTGGGAGTCCTTGGAAGGGCTCCACGAACTGCTTTCGTGAGCGGTTTCGTTTTCCGTTGAGTCGACCTGTGTTCTTCTGTTGTGTAGGAGCTCCTGGAAGGACTCCACGAACTGCTTTCGTTAATGACTTCTGATCTGTGTGAAGACTGTGTGATTCGGGGCGGACGCGGTCAAGTGCATAGTCTGTCCGTGATGACACTGCTATGGGTGTCAACCTGGCTGGCTGTGTGAAAACAAATATGTTGTTGTGACAGTGTAGTACCTAGTGTTTTTGCGCGCCCTCGAGGATAGTGGCGAGAGTATATTGATTGTCTGCTCTTCTTTATTATGCATTTTGTACTTGTTTTGATCTGATGATTGGAGAGGAGGGCGGAGGGATAGCTCAGTTGGTAGAGCGCCGGACTGGTGATCCTGGGGTTGCCGGTTCGAATTTCAGTAAAGGGGGATTTTTCCCTCGGAGTTAACTTTGGTTCTGACTCCATTCCCCTCACAGTCCTTCGAATCAGACAGTTTCCGTGTGTGAACGCACGCACAATATCTTGCACACACGTAAAATCCCATCACCAACTTCGGAAGAGAATGCCAGTTTGGCCGATGGTATTGATGACACGTTACACATAGCATGCACAAGATGGAGTATGGCTGCCTTAATGGCGAGATAAAAAAAAAAACAACAAAACGGTTATACACACCAAACCCCACTGCCTGTCAATACAGGCAGTGTCCGCAGGAGTATCAGTCTGCGTACGCAGAAAGAAAGAAAGAAAGAGAGACAGAAATCTGATGATTCAATGGTAAAAGGAAAAAAAAGAAACTTATCCTGTTGCTTGGCTATCTATGTTCGTATGGTGTGGGTGTGTGTAAGGAAAAAGTCGTATACGCAGTCAAACTTCTCAGGTGAGAGTCAGACATCAAAACACGCAGCGCACATCATGCGTAACACTGCCGTTAAAAATTACACTTTAAGTTAGGAAACTCGGGAAGTAGTTTGTCTGGAAATATGTTTTTCGTCAATACATTACTGAACTGAAATGTGAAACTCACAGAATTCATGATTTTTGGGGGATATATTTTCCAATTGAAAAGAATATAATATCATTTTCGCTCGCATGTGTATTTCACATTTAAACTCCCCATATCAAACAACTGGCCGCTTTTACAATAGAGCAATGTGCTTGGAAGATCTGCTATCTTTAAAAAAAATCAGACGATCTTAACATCCTGATCTGTGGCAAATTAAACGGTCAAATGTCAGAGAATGTTTCCCATTCTATGATAAAACGTATTAGCTATGTTAAAATGACTTTGATTTTACAGGTTGTGTTCGAATTGTACGCCGATGGGTTCATAGAATGGCGATAAACAAAGTCGCTATACATATTTTAGATTTGCGCAACGTTTTGAAAAAGTTATGGTTTCTAAGGAATTGTATACAAAACTACTAAATCGATGTGTGTGTGTGTGTGTGTGTGTGTGTGTGTGTGTGTGTGTGTGTGTGTGTGTGTGTGATGGAATGGCTAAAATCTGACCGCCAATTTTCAAGATCCTGTATGCATGGGACAAATGGCAGAAAACATAAATGGTGATATAATTGTAATTATTCACTCATTAAAAATCGTTGATGATTCGATGCATGCAGTCACCTGAGACAAGAAAAGTAACAGATTACATAATAAAGTTATTGATACCAATGATCTTGAGTTTTAAATCAAGGAAAGAAACCAAGCTGAATAATTTTTTTTAAAAAGACGAGGAAAAAACAAACTTTCAGGGAAAACATTCAGATCAATGATGTGATAAAGTGTATAAAGTCCCAAATGATCAGTCGGGGAAAAAAAAAAAGACAGAATGAAAGACAAAGAAAGACAGAAAGACAGGAAGAGGAAGAAGAAAAAAAGGAAGGAAGGAAGGAAGGAAGGAAAGAATAATGATTCAATACATCTTTAAAGAATGAGGTTGCAGATTGTGTTCATAAGGCTACAAGAAAACTTTTTTTTTTATATATATACAAACTATCTTTACGGATGCTTAGAAGGATGGACAAAATCTTCTGAGACTCCTCAAAGATAGTGTGTGTTGTTGACAGAAGATATGCGGTCGAAAATCATTCTTTTTTTTTCGTAAAGCTGGGGAGAAATAAAAGACCTGTTAAAAATCATAATGCAATCGGTTCTTTCAGACTCATGCTCCCTACGGATATTATTAAGGATCACTATCGAAATCTATACAACATTTCAGATGGCGGAAAAGAAATTCCTGTCATTAGATGACAAGGATTGGTTTAACCGCTTTGGAAGTCCTTTAAAGAAATGGGGACACATGGGGATACTGATTGAGCAGATGGTAACAACAATATGTGTCCTGACGATGGTCATTTCAGTAGAACTTATACTGACTGCCTTTCTGCAATTCATATGCAACTTTATCTAAAGAACAGCTGTTATTAGAAAATTAAACTTAATAAATCTGTAGCCCAGAGTCAACTTAAAAAAAATTGACTTACATTACTGTTGATTTCTTCAGATCCAGTGAAATATGTAATACTTCATTTGATTCTAACAAACACCCCAATGACTGAAAGGAATTTGCCGTCCTCTTTTTGTCCAAGAGGGCCAGTGCTAATGACCAATGCACTAGTTTAACAGTTTCACAATCTTTCATAAGCAATAAGCTGTTAGTTCTGTTCTAAATTCGATTATGACAAGAATGAGAAGATTTGAACAATGTCACAGTGAATATCAAGCTACATTTTAATCTATCAATTCAACGATTGATCACATTAACACATTGTTAGCAGCTGTTCAGAAACAATCCTTCTCGAAGAGAAAAGTGCTCACAGCTTTTAGATATTTAAAAGGCGTTTGACTATGTACCAAGACAACTTCTCTGTCATGTGTTTGTTTAAAAGAACATTTGTTAGAAGTGTAAAAGGTATGTATGACATTGTAAGAGTATAAGTGGTTTGGGATTTCAGGTTGCTGACTACATCAACTCCACAAAAGGGTGTGAAACAAGGTAATGTAAGCTGCCCC
>JADBJO010015205.1:0-44672 GCA_016801955.1 Conus betulinus
GTGTTACAGCTGACTGTGGTGTGTGGTGTAGCTGTGGTGTGGTGGTGTGTTGCAAGCTGTGGTGTGGTGGTGTGTGTGCAGCTGACTGTGGTGTAGCTGTGGTGGTGGTGGTGTTACAGCTGACTGTGGTGTAGCTGTGGTGGTGGTGTGTTACAGCTGACTGTGGTGTAGCTGTGGTGGTGGTGGTGTGTTACAGCTGACTGTTGCAGCTGTGGTGTAGTGTGTTTCAGCTGACTGTGCTGTGGTACGCTGCCGTGGCTGTGTGTGTGTTACAGCTGACTGTGGTGTAGCTGTGGTGGTGGTGTGTTGCAGCTGACTGTGGTGTAGCTGTGGTGGTGGTGTGTTACAGCTGACTGTGGTGTAGCCTTGGTGGTGGTGTGTTGGTGGCTGCTGACTGTGGTCAACCTGAAGAAGTGAAGGAGGGGACACTGCTGATCCTGACCATGTCATCCTGTCCAGCGCTGTGGCCGCACACTGTGTGGGATCAGAGGACCAGGCTTAGTTTCTCCTCTGTTGCGTCAGGACTGGCATCAGACAAACAGTGCAGTACGGGGACAATGCAGTCTGACGCATTCCGTCCCCTAGTTCCTATGCATATTTCCATCGCATGAAGAAGAACACACTTTACACATTCCTTCCCCCAGTACCTATGTATATTTCCATCGCATGAAGAACACACTTTACACATTCCTTCCCCCAGTACCTATGTATATTTCCATCGCATGATGAACACACTTCTCTGTTGGTTACCTGTAGGTCTTGTTGATAATGTCCAGAGATGGTTCATGAGGACTTCAGTGTTACCCCTGACCGCTTCATGCTCAACATCAAAGCCTTGATTGAACTCTTTCACAAATGCCCTGTGTAGGTGATGGCAAGGCAGCCGTTCTTGTTTTTTCCCTTTTACCAGTTAATGAGTGCAGTAGGTTGCATGCTGAGGTTTAGCTGCTAGTTCATGGACAGTGTCTTTTTATTTATAACAGAGATGGCATCTATAATAGAGATGGCATTTTTGATGCAAGGAGCTTAGGAATGTTTCTATCTGGCAGTCAAAAATGTCATGTTTTATTTACACCTCCACAGCATTCGGGTATTATGTAAAAGGATACTTACAATCATAACAAGGGCAGAGTTTATGTTATATCCTTTCTATTGATACGTGATGATAGGGTTTTACATTTATATCCTTTCCATTGATATGTGATGATAGGTTTTTACATTTATATCCTCTCTATTGATATGTGATGATAGGTTTTTACATTTATATCCTTTCTATTGATATGTGATGATAGGTTTTTACATTTATATCCTTTCTATTGATATGTGGTAATAGGCATTTACATTTATATCCTTTCTTTTGATATGCAATAATAGGTTTTTACAATTATATGAAGAGGTGTAGAATGACATGAAAAATAGTCCTTTAGCAAGGAAGTGGATTTGTCTTGCAGCGTCTGACAAGAAAAATGTACTCTTTCCTATCTTGCCTTCATCATCATATCAAACGTGAAGGGGGGGGCCGTCCATTAAGATTTCAGCATTAGCTCTGAGCAGTGCATCCTGTGATGGCCTTGAGGTAAGGAGTACTCTGGCATTCCCTGTGGTGAGCTCAGAGGATGGTCAGTTCAGACTCAACTTTGTCCCTGACCAGTTCTTCCTCTATAGACAGGCATGGAAGCAGCTGACATTATCTACATTGCTTTAGTCTTGACCAGTGCTGTTGTTTCTTTTGCCACTATTATTTTTTTACCATGTATTTCAGTTGATGGGAAGAATTGTCGACTGAATATATTTTTTGGTAGAGATAGTAATCAGTGTATAAAATGTACACATAAGATCATTCCCCCTTGTTTACCAATGACCTAATCAACATGTCACATATCCACAGTTCATGTCCTCTGCAGTTCATTTTCTCAGACTACGTTTGGCTGGTGTCACTTCAGAGTTGGAAGATCTGCATAAGATGGCATTGGTCACTGAATGGTTCAGAACAGTCTCCATAGCCTGGCCTCCCTACAGTCTCAGATGGGAGAGATCTACAATAGCAAGATCAGTCACTGAATATTTCAAAACAGTCATGAATGACTGGCCTCCCTACAGTCGTAGATGGGAGATCTACCATTGTGAGATTAGTCGTCACTGAATATTTCAAAAGTCATGAAAGACTGCCCTCCCTACAGTCTTAGATGGGAGATCTACAATAGTGAGATCAGTCACTGAATACTTCAAAAAAAGAGTTATGAAAGACTGGTCACTCTTCAGTGTTCTATAGGAGATCATTGAAGACATTGGTCACTGAACGTTTGAACCCAGTAGCTGAGAGCTCTGATGATGCTGAATGCAGATCATTTCAAGGGAACCAATTTCATTGAAGACAAGAAAGAGCACACACACCAGCTTTCTTTAAAAAATAAAAAAAACGAAAGTTTGATGAGAAATCTTCCAGCAGTGAAGAGCAGTGCCAGATGAAGGGATGCCAGAACCATTCCAGACCTTTCACCTCTCCTCCCATGGTACAGATGCTTTATTGTAAACCTCCGTGTGTTATCGTGCAATAATTCATCAGAAATTACGAGTCCCTTTTTGTCACTGGGTTGATCGCTTTCCTGAATTTTGTTTTGATGTTGATGTGCTATCAGATTGTCAGATGTGTCCAGTATGTGTGTATTCCAAAATGAAAAGCAGCACACAAAAGGGAGATCATCAGATTTAACACACAGCACCGAACAGACAAGTGTAGACCTTTGTACTGTGCTGGTTGTATCATGGCTGTGTGCTGTGCATTGTGATGCTTGATGCGAGTAACATCTGAGATGATGTTAAAAAGTCACCTCTTTGTTTTGCACTGTATGTTAAACTTTCGTTTCTTTGCTCTCTGTTTTGCGTGTTTCCTTGTGTTTCGTCTTATTTTCACTCACCCTGCAGTCTGATTGAGTCTTCAGTGTGCATGCATGTATGTGGTGACAACTATGTTAAGAAATATTGCATTTCAAATGGATATGTAGTGGGTTTAGGGTGATTCTGATGGCCTAACTGACAAGAACGAGGAGTGAAAAGCAAGACCTGATTCTAAGTGAGATCACAGGTAGGAAATGATGGGACCACATCCACACACAAAAAAAGCTTCACTGGATTGTGCAGAAGGGACTGAAGTCTGGAACTAAATCAGGTGGAAAATATCCAATCATGTTGACAGTCCTGTGTGGTGACATTGGAATTTTTCACTCTGAGAAGAAAGTAATGACAAACGTCATGGGACTGGCCATTGTAGAAGCTTCTGACTTTTGCTGCCATATTCTTAGTTATGCTACTCAAGAGAAGTGTGGTTGATGTATGGTCTGGAAATGTGTATTACACATGTATCTCATTTTTGCAGTTTTTTTTAAATGTATGCTTTGTATGTTAAAGGGATGGACTTACACTTATAATAAAGACTTCCCTCTTTTCAAAGAACTTGTTTTTTTCTAGAACATTTTGGGCATTGTCTTTGAAATGGCTGAGAACTGAACACCTTCACTCTGAAGTGCCCAGTAGTCAGGCTTTGTTGAGTTGTTTGATGGAAGTAATAACTGAATTTCATGGTGGTTATGCTCACTGAACTGATCTAAGCACTCTCAGGTATTTACTGTCAACAAAACTGTCAGCTCTTGTTCCTAGTTTGCTTCTTTGATTCAAGGGTGCTGAGGTAGTATGTATGTTCAGCATGTTTTGACCATAAGTCCCCCCCCTCCCCTCCCTCCTGCTCTGAACTGCCTTTAGTACCATAGTCCATATGCACTACCTGCTATATTGCTGTGAAGATGAGAATTGGTCACCAGGAATGCAACTATTTCAACAAGGAACACTGTGTTCTGATATAATGGTTTCTTTCTATATCCTGTCAGGTATCACATAAGGAGTTCTGGCTTTGCAGCAACATTTGGACAAGTGACCTTGCCTGTTTGCAAGGATGACAGTCCCATGGATGCACATTTTGCACATTATATTCAATGAAATACCATGTAAAATTATGCTTCAGGGCATCAGTGGATCCTTTGAAATAACACAGCAGCAGTCACTCCAAACAACCGTGTAAAATTCTGCAGTCCGCATGACCACAGAAGATCAACAATTGCTGCCGGAGAGTGCAAATCATTCATAGGGTTTACTCTGTCCGCATAAAATCAAAGGAGGCACTGTTTGTGTTTGACGCAGCCAAACATAAACGCAGTACATTCCCACTCCAGGTAAGTTAAAGATAAGATGGGTCCTGAATCGATGCATCAGACTTGTAAATGCATATTGACAATGCGAGCTATATATGACAGAAGGAAGGGAAGCAATTTCACAATACAAACTGGCAATGTGAGATACATGGCTGAAATATACATGAAATGATTCAGATGCAAAATGATGACCCTTGACAGTTCCATTCTTGGTCAGATGACTGCTTTAAAACAGCAGCCTGAGAGAGCCCTAACATGTTCTTGCTATCTGTCTGAAGGCTGGGCGTGAGGAAGAGAGCAGCTGGGATCAAACATGAAGAAAGTCTGGCTGTGCTCATAGTCTTCTGTCCTGATACTTCTGATCTGTTGTAACTTTCACCTTTCTTCTCTTCTGATTTGTTGTAGCTTTCACCTTTCTTCTCTTCTGATCCGTTGTAGCTTTCACCTTTCTTCTCTTTCTGATCCGTTGTAGCTTTCACCTTTTCTTCTCTTCTGATCCGTTGTAGCTTTCACCTTTCTTCTCTTCTGATCCGTTGTAGCTTTCACCTTTCTTCTCTGCTTGTTCCCTGTGTTATATACTCCAGGGTATCCAAAAGCAGGAAGGTTTCACGTCTCTCCTGTCTCTGTGTGTGTCATTTCCAGAATGTCTTAGAGCAGGAAGTTTTCACGTCTCTCCCGTCTCTGTGTGTGTCATTTCCCAGCATGTCTTAGAGCAGGAAAGGTTTCACGTCTCTCCCGTCTCTGTGTGTGTCATTTCCAGAATGTCTTAGAGCAGGAAAGTTTCACGTCTCTCCCGTCTCTGTGTGTGTCATTTCCAGCATGTCTTAGAGCAGGAAGGTTTCACGTCTCTCCTGTCTCTCTGTGTGTGTCATTTCCAGAATGTCTTAGAGCAGGAAAGTTTCACGTCTCTCCCGTCTCTGTGTGTGTCATTTCCAGGATGTCTTAGAGCAGGAAGGTTTTCACGTCTCCTGTCTCTGTGGGTGTCATTTCCAGGATATCTTAGAGCAGGAAGGTTTCATCTCTGTCTTGTCACTGTGTCTATCATGCTCAAGGATACCTTGGAGCAGGAAGGTTTCATGTCTCTCCTGTCACTGTGTGTGTCATGGATGGACATTAAGCAATCCACGCACAGCTACAGGTTCCCCTGCACACACTTGCACACTCACAGACTTACACCAGCTAAAAGAAAAAAAAGCAACTGTTGAAAAATTCTCATTTTAATACCTGCTTTTTCTTTCTTTCTTTTTTTTTTTTTTTTTTAGAAAAATGGTGATGCATGTGTTTTTGGTTTCAGAATCATACAGCTGTGATCATCCTGCCAGGGACACACATCCTGATAAAGGGACACATCGTCACATGGACATGCACATTCTGCCAGGGACACACACACACGTGCTGACAGGGACACACACCTGACAGGAACACGCACACATCCTGACAGGGACACACACATCCTGACAGGGACACACACACACATCCTGACAGGACACACGTCCTAACAGGGACACATACATCCTGACAGGGACACACACATCCTGCCAGGGACACATACATTCTGGTAGGGGACACCACATCCTGGCAGGGACACGCACACATCCTGACCGGGACACACAAACATCCTGAAAGGGATCCACATCCTGACATGGACACGCGTCCTGACAGGGACACGCACAAACATCCTGACAGGGATGCACACATCCTGACGGGGACATGCACACCCTGACAGGAACACACGCACATGCTGACATAGACACACACATCCTCACAGGGACACACACATGCTGACAGGGACACACATACGCTGACTGGGACGCACACACACACACACACACATCTTGACAAGGACACGCACATCTTGACAAAGACACATATCCTGACGGGGGGACACACATCCTGACAGGGGGGCACACACACATTCTGACAGGGACACACACATCCTGACAGGGACACACACACCCTGACAGGAACACACACCCTGACAAGGACACACACACATCTTGACAAGGACACACATCCAGACAGGGACACACATCCACACAGGGACACACATCCTGACAAGGACACACATTCTGACAGGGACATGCATCCTGATGAGGACACACATCCTGACAGGGACACATACAAATGCTGACAGGACACCACACATATCCTGACAGGGACACACACCTCGCATCTGGACAGGGACACACACGTCCTGTCAGGGATGCACACACACATGTCCTGACAGGGACACGCATATCCTTACAGGGACACACACTCATCCTGACAGGGACACACATATCCTAACAGGGACACACACTCATCCTGACAGGGACACACATCCTGACAGGGACACGCACACACATACTGACAGGGACTCGCACACAATTTGACAGGGACAGACATAACACAATTTTACATGGACACACATACAATTTGACAGGGACACACATACACACAATTTGACAGGGACACACATGCCCTGACGTTTTACTCCCCGAAAACACAGCTCCAACACATTACAGACACACCAATCTTGGCCAATGAATCTGCAGCAGATGGAATATATGTTTTAACAGCTTCACAGCAGAGCAGTCACACAATAACATGACCCCCTTCCCACCAAAACAAAAAAAAAGGCAATACAATGAATCGTTCGTATGATAAAATAAAAGATAATTCATACAATAAAATGGTAACATGTGACAAAATGATAACTGATGCTGCTCTTTCCTGAGATGATCCTCTCCACCTTGTCTTAAGTCACACAGTCCTCACAGCCTGCATGCAGGGGACAACAAAATGTAGACACACTGTTGTACAGCATGTCCTCACAGTATTGTACAGCATGTCCTCACAGTGTTGTACAGCATGTCCTCACAGTGTTGTACATGTCCTCACAGTATTGTACAGCAGCATGTCCTCACAGTATTGTACAGCATGTCCTCACACTAATTTACAGCATGTCCTCACCGTGTTGTACAGCATGTCCTCACAGTGTTGTACAGCATGTCCTCACAGTGTTGTACTACATGTCCTCACAGTATTGTACAGCATCTCCTCACAGTATTGTACAGCATGTCTCATAGTGTTTGTACAGCATGTCCTCACAGTATTGTACAGCATGTCCTCACAGTGTTGTACAGCATGTCCTCAAACTATTGTACAGCATGTCCTCACACTATTGTACAGCATGTCCTCACACTATTGTTCAGCATGTTCTCACACTATTGTACAGGATGTCCTAAGTCGCACAGTTCACATGGTCTGCATGCAGGGACAACACAGTGCAGACACACTGTTGTATAGCATGTCTTCACACTATTGTACAGCATGTCCTAAGTCACACAGTTCACATGGTTTGCAAGCAGGGACAAACACAGTGCAGACACCGTAGAGTTTTATCATGGTCAGTGAAGATGTCAGCAGCTTAGCCATTGGCTTCTTCTCCACACGTATACACAGTGTCTATGTATTTCCCTTACATTTGTATAATCTACATATGTAACATACATTTATACAGGCAGTACATACCTAAATGCATTTGTACTGTTTGTATGTTTCTAGCATACATCCATACAGTCTGGATGTTTTCTTAACATACATCGGTATCATCTCTACACATGTATTTATGATCCGTTTGTAGAGTCTGTGGCTATCTACCATCAGGAATCTGAGTCAAGGACGTGATTCCAATCATTTCATGATGCTCCAGCCATTCCCTTTTTACAGCACCAGAAACTGGCTCTGTGTTCATCTACAACCTGTCGCTCAACTCTCACTGAAGAAACAGTGGCCACCTTTTGGAACAATCACCTGACTTGTGTCTGAAGAATGTTGATGCCAAGTGTCAATGCTGACGTGTGTCAGCTATTTGGTCAAATGCAACGTGTGTCTGGCAATGTGCTCTTGTGTGCTTTTGTTGAAGGTGGAGAGACTTTCCTACAGTCTCCTGTGAGAAGAGCGCAGTGTCTGACCACTGGTCTTCCCCTCACTGGGAACATTCTCCGGCCTTCTTCACGCATTGGATGACAAGTGTGATCTCACATCCTCGCTGGCACCTTTCATGTTCATGCATCCATATGGGCTTGTTCTTCTTCTCTGCCACTGTTTGACAGTCAACTGATGCTTTGTTGTTCACCTGCTGCAGTTTGAAAAACAGCATACACAGTGTCACTGATTATGGTGCAAAGAAAAAATTAAAAGAACATTTACAGTAGCAGAAATGAAAAACTGCTCTTTCTTGAAGACTTGGAAAAAGAACATGTGCTGTTTGCACAGATGCTGATGTGGAGTACTGGTTAACAGAACCCGAGTCAGAGACCAAGCTGATTCAACTGTCTCCATGTCTTCCTCTCTGTTGTTTCTATATACTTCAGGGATATGTGAGGTTCCATAATTCATCAGGCACTTTCACTTTCTTCTCCACTGATACAAACTGGTCCCACTGTTGACTGTCAGTCAGAATGGATGTCTCAGTTACGCTGTAACATGCACTGTTGACTGTCAGTTAGACTGGATGTCTCAGTTATGCTGTAACATGCACTGTTGACTGTCAGTTAGACTGGATGTCTCAGTTACACTGTAACATGCACTGTTGACTGTCAGTTAGAATGGATGTCCCAGTTACACTGTAACATGCACTGTTGACTGTCAGTTAGAATGGATGTCTCAGTTACGCTGTAACATGCACTGTTGACTGTCAGAATGGATGTCTCAATTACGCTGTAACATGCACTGTTGACTGTCAGTTGGAATGGATGTCTCAATTACGCTGGAACATGCACTGTTGACTGCCAGTTAGAATGGGACGTCTCAATTAGGCTGTAACTTTTGCGCTGTTGACTGCCAGTTAGAATGGATGTCTCAATTAGGCTGTAACATGCGCTGTTGACTGTCAGTTGGAATGGATGTCTCAATTACACTGTAACATACAACTACTGGAATTCATATGCACTGTTATTCTGATCTGTTCTCATTTTACACTTCACCTTTTCTAAGCGACGGCAGGAAGGAGAAGAGGTGTCAGGGGTAGGTGAGATGATGTTCCTGTGTGTGGATCGACCATAAATGCTACACTGCACTGACTAAGCCGAGTTAAGGACCTTCAAGCAAAACACGTTTTCTTTTCTTTCTTTTGCTGCCCCCATCTTCTATGCCACCTCAGTGGCACTGGGCATTGATGCTGCTCACCCGGCCCATCCTGCCAGAGCCTGGCCCATCCTGCCACAGCCCGGCCCATCACTGCCACAGCCCAGCGCCATCCTGTCACAGCCTGGCCCATTGTGCCACAGCCTGGCCCATCCTGCCAGAGCCTGGCCCCATCCTGCCACAGCCCGGCCCATCCTGCCACAGGTCCAGCATCGACAATCCACAGTGTCGAGTCATCATGAGGGGCAATCCCAGAGGAGACACTGCAGTGCTGCTGCATCACAATGATCATGTTCTGTAGTGTCTGTTCTGATGTAATATACACAGGACACCACCTACAAAGCCGGCTCCCCTACTGATGACTTACTGCTTGGTCACCAAGCCCGCATGAGTGAACTCTCCCTCCAATGGGTGCCACCACATCTGTCTAACAAACAGTCCCCAAGAATTTGCTGATACAGTGACCCTGGCATAATCAAAGCAAGGCCATAGATGTATCGAAACAGAGGTCACCATGAAACACAGAGCATGAAGGATGACAGAATTATATTTTTTTAATGTGATCATCAATGAAGATGAAGATGATGTAGTTGATAATGTGGATTTTCATTCTTGTTTGAGACTGGATGACAGGGCTGTACTCTGTGCTTATTGTCATAGTATATCCCAGCAACAACCCAAGCTCAAGAGATACAGACACCTGCAGTGTTGGTTAGGAAATGTGAGCATCATTAAGTGGATGAAACTCGACAGTGTGGTCCCAGTCTTCCCAGATGAACCCATAGCAACCTCAACATTGGACTGAGGGGCCCGTCGAAACCAAAAATCCCACAAAAACAATTGGCTCCAAAAGAAATTTGAATTCTAGGTCTCCCAGCCAGAAGTTCACAAAACTAACCACTTCACACGTCCTCTCTGTCACTGTCATTGACCCTTTCTCTCTGTCACTGTCATTGGCCCTTTTTCTCTCTGTCACTGTCATTGGCCCTTTTCTCTCTGTCACTGTCATTGGCGCCTTTTTCTCTCTCTGTCACTGTCATTGGCCCTTTTTCTCTCTGTCACTGTCATTGGCCCTTTTTTTTCTCTCTGTCACTGTCATTGGCCCTTTTTTTCTCTCTGTCACTGTCATTTGTTCCTTTTTGTCTGCTGGCCACTGTCATTTCCCCTTTTCTCTCTGTCACTATCATTTTGCCATTTTTATGTCACTGTCATTTTGCCCTTTTCTCTCTGTCACTATCATTTGCTCCATTTCTGTGTCTGTCACTGTCATTTGCTACTTTTCTCTGTCACTGTCATTTGTCCCCTTTCCTCTCTGTCACTGTCATTTGCTATTTTTCTCTCTGTCATGTCATTTGCCACCTTTTTTCTCTCTGTCACTGTCATTTGCCCCTTTTCTCTCTGTCACTGTCATTTGCCCCTTTTTCTCTCTGTCATTGTCATTGCCCCTTTTCTCTCTGTCACTCACTCACCTGTCATTTGCCCCTTTTGCTCTCTGTCACTGTCATTTGCACCATTTCTCTCTGTCGCAGGCACATCTTTGTGTGGTGTATTTCAGCTGACAAGTCAGAGATTTGTTGAAAAATCCGCTGATATTTATCACAGCAGCAGTTGGCAATTGTCAAAGACAGTAAAACAAAACCACAAAAAAAAAACAAAAATTAAAACTGTGACAAAACACTGTTTAGTCTTAGAATAAACAAAAATTCACTTATGTTAGTTAAAAAAAATCTTTAATCGTTCTCTCTCCTCTCTATCTCTCTCTCTCTCTCTCTCTCTCTTCTCTCTCTCTCTCTCTCTCACAGTCTCTGTTTTCCACAAGTCTCTTGTTTCCATTTCATTCTTTCATACATACACATTTCAGGGCACAGAAAAGAAAAGAAAAGAAGATGGATGAGGAAGTCAAGCTGACGGCTTTCTAAAACAGACCAAAAGGAAACCCATGATATGGACCTTCTCATCCACAGACACAAGACACCACACACAGATTTCAGCTAGCTCTCCCATTCAGGCAGTGGGAGGCGACTCCTTTCTAAACACAGACCGAATGAAAACCCCACGGTATAAAGAAGCTCACCTTATACTGTAAAAAGACATACACATACACACAGATCCCAGCCAAATCTTCTTTCAGGCCATTCTGAGTGTGTGTGTGTGTGTGGTGTGTGTGCGTGCATGTGCATGTGTGTGTGTGTATGTGTGGTGCGCATGTGTGGTGTGTGGTGGTGTGTATGCGTGTGTGTGTTTACGAGTCCTTCCTACATCAAAGCTTTAGTCACAAAGAATAATGACCAGGGAGGAATGTAAACAAACCGTCATTTGTTCCTTTCGTGGCCAGGAACCAGGTCCGCTGACCATCACCATCATACAAACCATCCCCTGCTCCACGACACGCTGGCATGTTATGTACACACATGCAACCACCCATGCATGCATGCACACACACACACACACACACACACACACACACACACACACACACACACACACACACACATACACACACATGTGCATCAATATCACATATGTTGAACGCACAATGTTGGATACTTGCAGACAAAAAACATGCAAACACACACACACACTCCTCTTCACTCATCCACACTTCCAGTTTCATTTGATTCTCTCTGCGGCCATTTGAGCAGTTCATGTAGCAGCTGAGTGAGCATCGACCGAGCGCAGACTGAGCCGTTGACCTTGTCCATAGTTCAGCCACCCTCCAGTGTAGCTTGAAGACAGCAGGGTGGCCCCATCATCATCCAATCAGGGTGCAGCAGACATGTTGCTATGACGTCACTTCCATCGCATGGCCTGACATGGGCAGGAAAAAACCATTAGTGTAATGAACTCTGGGCCTGTGTGTGTCAGTTAGTGTAATTAACTGTGGGCCTGTGTGTGTCAGTTAGTGTAATGAACTCTGGGCCTGTGTGTGTCAGTGTAATGAACTCTGGGCCTGTGTGAGTCAGTGTAATGAACTCTGGGCCCTGTGTGTGTCAGTGTAATGAACTATGGGCCTGTGTGTGTAAGTGTAATGAACTCTGGGCCCTGTGTGTGTCAGTTAGTGTAATGAACTCTGGGCCTTGTGTGTATGTCAGTTAGTGTAATGAACTCTGGGCCTGTGTGAGTCAGTGTAATGAACTCTGGGCCTGTGTGTATCAGTTAGTGTAATGAACTCTGGGCCTGTGTGTATCAGTTAGTGTAATGAACTCTGGGCCTGTGTATGTCAGTTAGTGTAATGAACTCTGGGCCTGTGTGAGTCAGTTAGTGTAATGAACTATGGGCCTGTGTGAGTCAGTGTAATGAACTGTGGGCCTGTGTGTGTCAGTTAGTGTAATGAACTCTGGGCCTGTGTGTGTCAGTTAGTGTAATGAACTGTGGGCCTGTGTGTGTCAGTTAGTGTAATGAACTATGGGCCTGTGTGTGTCAGTTAGTGTAATGAACTCTGGGCCTGTGTGTGTCAGTGTAATGAACTCTGGGCCTGTGTGAGTCAGTTAGTGTAATGAATTATGGGCTTATGTGAGTCAGTGTAATGAACTGTGGGCCTGTGTGTGTCAGTTAGTGTAATGAACTCTGGGCCTGTGTGTGTCAGTGTAACGAACTCTGGGCCTGTGTGAGTCAGTTAGTGTAATGAACTCTGGGCCTGTGTGTGTCAGTGTAATGGACTCTGGGCCTGTGTGTGTCAGTGTAATGAACCCTGGGCCTGTGTGTGTCAGTGTAATGAACTCTGGGCCTGTGTGTGTCAGTTAGTGTAATGAACTATGGGCCTGTGTGTGTGTCAGTTAGTGTAATGAACTCTGGGCCTGTGTGGGTCAGTTAGTGTAATGAACTCTGGGCCTGTGTGTGTCAGTGTAATGAACTGTGGGCCTGTGGTGTGTCAGTTAGTGTAATGAACTCTGGGCCTGTGTGTGTCAGTGTAATGAACTCTGGGCCTGTGTGTGTCAGTTAGTGTAATGAACTCTGGGCCTGTGTGTGTCAGTTAGTGTAATGAACTCTGGGCCTGTGTGAGTCAGTGTAATGAACTGGTGCTGCCTGTGTGTGTCAGTGTAATGAACTCTGGGCCTGTGTGGGTCAGTGTAATGAACTATGGGCCTGTGTGTGTCAGTTAGTGTAATGAACTGTGGGCCTGTGTGTGTGTCAGTTAGTGTAATGAACTCTGGGGCCTGTGTGTGTCAGTTAGTGTAATGAACTCTGGGCCTGTGTGTGTCAGTTAGTGTAATGAACTCTGGGCCTGTGTGTGTGTCAGTGTAAATGAAACTGTGGGCCTGTGTGTGTCAGTTAGTGTAATGAACTCTGGGCCTGTGTGTGGCAGTTAGTGTAATGAACTCTGGGCCTGTGTGGGTCAGTTAGTGTAATGAACTCTGGGCCTGTGTGTGTCAGTGTAATGAACTGTGGGCCTGTGTGTGTCAGTTAGTGTAATGAACTCTGGGCCTGTGTGTGTCAGTGTAAGTGTAATGAACTCTGGGCCTGTGTGTGTCAGTTAGTGTAATGAACTCTGGGCCTGTGTGTGTCAGTTAGTGTAATGAACTATGGGCCTGTGTGTGGTCAGTGTAATGAACTGTGGGCCTGTGTGGGTCAGTGTAATGAACTCTGGGCCTGTGTGGGTCAGTGTATAATGAACTATGGGCCTGTGTGTGTCAGTTAGTGTAATGAACTGTGGGCCTGTGTGTGTCAGTTAGTGTAATGAACTCTGGGCCTGTGTGTGTCAGTGTAATGAACTGTGGGCCTGTGTGTGTCAGTTAGTGTAATGAACTCTGTGGGCCTGTGTGGGTCAGTTAGTGTAATGAACTCTGGGCCTGTGTGTGTCAGTTAGTGTAATGAACTCTGGGCCTGTGTGTGTCAGTCAGTGTGTAATGAACTCTGGGCCTGTGTGAGTCAGTGTAATGAAACTGTGGGCCTGTGTGTGTCAGTGTAATGAACTCTGGGCCTGTGTGTGTCAGTTATTGTAATGAACTCTGGGCCTGTGTGTGTCAGTTAGTGTAATGAACTATGGGCCTGTGTGTGTCAGTGTATGAACTCTGGGCCTGTGTGAGTCAGTGTAATGAACTATGGGCCTGTGTGTCAGTTAGTGTAATGAACTCTGGGCCTGTGTGTGTCAGTTAGTGTAATGAACTATGGGCCTGTGTGTGTCAGTTAGTGTAATGAACTCTGGGCCTGTGTGAGTCAGTGTAATGAACTGTGGGCCTGTGTGTGTCAGTGTAATGAACTCTGGGCCTGTGTGGGTTCAGTGTAATGAACTCTGGGCCTTGTGGGTCAGTGTAATGAAACTATCATGTAATGCTGTGTGATTCAGTGCGTGTAATGAACTCTTTGTCAGACCTGGTCCTCCTGTGTGAGTCAGTGTGTAATGAAATCTGGTGCTGTGGGGGTCAGTCAAGCATGCCTTATCACTATGTTGGCCCAGTGGGGGGCAGGGCTATCAGCAAAACATGGCCTTATCACTATGTGCACCAGTGGTGGGCAGGGCTATCAGCGAGATGGCCCAGTCACTATGTGCACCAGTGGTGGGCTGGGCTATCAGCAAGATGGCCCAGTCACTATGTGCACCAGTGGTGGGGCAGGGCTCAGCAACATGACCCAGTCACTACGTGCACCAGTGGTGGGCTGGGCTATCAGCAAACCATTACCTTACTGTGTGCTCTGTGTTCCCAACACAAGACATGCTGTACAACAACTCTACTGCATGATGATACAAACAGTACAAGAAAGATCAAAATCATCTGTTCAAAAACATGTTTCCCATAACTTTTCATTCACACACACACACACCACACACACCACACACACACACACACACACACACACACACACTCTCAAACCCTTCAAGGCTCCTCAACATAACCACATCCAGGTTTGCCTGTTGCAGCCTGAGTACCAGCAGGGCACAGGAGAAAAGCTGAGGAAATGTCATCACTGCTGACTGGCCCTTAACACTGCACTGATGACAGGAGAAAAGCGAGGAGGAAATGTCATCACTGCTGACTGGCCTTAACACTGCACTGATGACAGGAGAAAAGCTGAGGAAATGTCATCACTGCTGACTGGCCTTAACACTCCACTGATGACAGGAGAAAAAGCTGAGGAAATGTCATCAAAGTTGACAGGCCTTAACACTGCACTGATGACAGGAGAGGAAAGCAGGAGGGAATGTCATCACTGCTGACTGGCCTTAACACTGCACTGATGACAGGGAGAAAAGCTGAGGAAATGTCATCACTGCTGACTGGCCTTAACACTGCACTGACCACAGGAGAAAAGCTGAGGAAATGTCATCGCTGCTGACTGGCCTTAACACTGCACTGACCACAGGAGAAGAAAAGCTGAGGAAATGTCATCACTGCTGACTGGCCTTAACACTGCACTGATGACAGGAGAAGAGCGGAGGAAACGTCATCACTGCTGACTGGCCTTAACACTGCACTGATGACACAGGAGAAAAAGCTGAGGAAAACATCATCACTGCTGACTGGCCTTAACACTGCACTGATCACCAACAGTCATTGTCATCAAAATGGCCTTCAGTATGACAACTGTTATTGAAGCCATTCTGATTATACTAAACTATGAACACGATTTCACAATGACCTCCACTGATTATATTGCCCTGATATAGCGATCTACAAACTGGACTTCATAATGACCTTTACTGATAATGTTGTTTCTGAGGTATACTGATCTATAAACTGGACTTCATAATGACCTTCACTGATAATATTGTTCTGATTATACTGATCCATAAACTGGATTTCACAATAACTTTTACTGATAACACTGTTTTGACAATACAGATTTATACTAACACAAAACTGATGATATTGTTCTGATTATGCCAATATATACATCTAAATTTCATAATGACATCTATTACTAATGTTGTGTTCCATCATTCCAGTCAACAGAGGGCGGAATTCACGATGAGATTACTTGACACTACTGTTCTGGCCGCATCGATCAATGTATCTGGACTAAAAATGACAGGAATCAATTATACTGCTCTGATTACACTGATCCATATCGTTGGATTTCACAATGACATTCATTAATAATACTGTTTCTCATCACATCAATTTGCCTATCAAATAATTTCACACAATAATGTTTAAGTTGATAACACTGTTCTGATCATACCAGTCTATATATCTGGATTTCATTTCAAACATTAACTGATATCATTACTCTGATCATACTGATCAAAATTGGTTCTGACTATGATGAGCCCAAACATTTAAATTTCACATATTGACATTGACATTATTCATTCACAGTATTGTTTCTGATTATACCAATGTACAGATATAGATTTCAAACAAAAGTTACTTGATAATAGTGTTGGGTCTGCTAATCTGTGTTTCAAGACTTCAGACTGAAGATTACTGGCAAAGAAGGCAATGGAAGTCTTTGCTCCAATGGTACAACACGCATTGGACAGTACAAAGTGTTCCCAGTTGTCTGCCCTTGACATCACTTACCTCATCTCTCAGCACACGCCAGGCATAGTCGCCCTCTATAGTGGCCGCATTCTTTCTGGCAAACTCCTCCACCCCCGCTCGGTCCTTTTCTGCTTCACCAGTGTCTGTCAGTGGAGGGGAGATAAATGGTGGATATAACACAGCCTTACTCTGTCAATGTACGGGAGATAACTAGAGTGTATGACAAAGCTCTACTCTATCAACATAGGGGAGATAAATGAGTGTACTAACAAAAACCTTACTCTGTCATTGTAGGGGAGATAAATGGTGTGTATAATAAATCTTACCCTGTTCATGTAGGGGAGATAAATGGCATATATAACAGTCTTACTCTGTCACTGTAGGGGAGATAGTATATAACTGTATAACAAAGCCTTACTCTGTCACTGTAGGGGAGATATGTATAACAAAGCCCTTACTCTGTAACTGTAGGGGAGATATGTATTACAAAGCCTTACTCTGTCACTATAGGGGAGATAATGTGTGTGTATAACTAAGCCTTACTCTGTCAACGTACGGGAGATACATGGTGTGTATAACAGCGCTTACTCTGTCACTGTTGGGGAGATAAATGGTGTGTATAACTAAGCCTCACTCTGTCATTGTAGGGGAGATAAATTGTGTACAACAAAGCCTTACTCTGTCATTGTAGGGGAGATAAATGATATGCATAACAAAGCCTTACTCTGTTATTTCAGGGGAGATAAATGGTGTGTATAACAGGGGAGATAAATGGTCTGCATAACAAAGCTTTACTCTGTCACTATAGAGATGTGTATGACAAAGCTTTACGCTGTCATTGTAGAGGAGATATGTATGACAAGCCTTAATCTGTCACTGTAGAGGAGATATGTACAACAAAGCTTTACACTGTCATTGTAGAGGAGATATGTATGACAAAGCTTTACGCTGTCATTGTAGAGGAGATTATGTATAGCAAAGCCTTACTCCATCAATGAAAGGGAGTTAAACAATGTGTATATAACAGCCTTACTCTAACAATGCAGGGGAGATAAATGGTGTGCATAACAAAGCTTTCTTCTGTCATTGTAGGTATGTGACTGGGCAAAAGACGGGAGATATAAACATATCCGCTACTGTGTTGTTTCCAGGTATATTGTGTGTGTTTTGTTGTTATTTTCAGTGTACATGAGAGAATGCATGCATGTACACATCTGTTTCTGGCTGCCAAAGGGAAATAAATCTCACCAATTCTTTTTTAGTTCTTTTTGTTCATTTGGCATTATTTCTCTTTTTAGACTGACCTCAATGGTGACCTTCCGGCAGCCTGTTTTCCGACTCAAGGTCAATTTGATTTCAAGGTCATCCACCAGCTCTAAGTACTTGGACAGTATCTAGGAAAAAGACAGACATGGCATTTCATTGGGCCACATTAGGCTGACAGAGAAAGTCATGTTGCTAACATCACACACACACACACACACACACACACACACACACACACACACACACACACCATGCACACGCGCGGTCGCACATACACACCCACTGTAGCATAAGCACACACACACGCAAACATCATGCGGCTTGAAACTTGTGCATGTCCACACTTTGTTTTGTCACACAACAGCCTTTCACACTGCCTTAGAGTAAGGCTGAACACAGTTATACCACACACCACACACACCATCACCTCACTGAACACAGTTGTAAACAAATCACCTCACTGAAACCATACATCAGTGGGAGCGTGAAACATTGTGCAGAATGTCCACCCACTTTGTCAAGCAATGGACACAGTGCCTTCAATCCTCTTGAACACTCCAAACCCTCACCTCTGAACACAGTGTAACACACCATCATCCTCACTGAACACAGTGTAACACACCATCACCTCACTGAACACAGTGTAACACACCATCACCTCATTGAACACAGTGTAACACACCATCACCTCACTGAACACAGTGTAACACACACCCATCACCTCACTGAACACAGTGCAACACACCAACATGAACACCAGTGTAACACACCATCACCTCACTGAACACAGTGTAACACACCATCACCCTCACAGTGACACCCAGTCACGGGAACACAGTTGTAACACACCATCACCCTCACAGTGAACACAGTGTAACACCCCACACCTCATTGAACACAGTCAACACTGAACACAGTGTAACACACAACCATCACCTCTTGAACACAGTGTAACACACCCATCACCTCACAGTGAACACAGTGTAACACACCCATCACCTCACTGAACACAGTGTAACACACCATCACCTCATGAACACAGTGAAACACAGTGTACCTCACTGAACACAGTGTAACACACCATCACCTCATTGAACACAGTGTAACACACCCATCACCTCACAGTGAACACATTGAACACAGTGTAACACACCCATCATCTCATTGAACCAGTGTAAACACCATCACCTCACTGAACACAGTGTAACAACCACACTGAAACCATTACCTCATTGAACACAGTGTAACACACAATCACACCAGTGTAACACACCATCACCCCATTGAACACTGAACACCATCAATTGAACACAGTGTAACACACAATCACCTCACTGAACACAATGTACACACACCAATCACCTCACAGTGTAAAACACAGTGTTGAAACAGAACAATCACTCTAAACACAACAGTTCTCACCTCATTGAACACAGTGCAACACACCATCAACCCACTGAACACAGTGTAACATACACCATTACCCCTCATTGAAAACACTGAACACAGTGTAACACACCATCACTCACTGAAACACAGTGTAACACACACATTACTCACACACAGTGTAACCACCACACACACACACACATCACCACACACACTTATCAACTCACTAACACACTCTGTTAAACAAGAACACATCTCTCTCTCACACCTCTCTCAAACTCACACTCTCTCACTCTCTCTCTCTCTCCTCTCTCTCTCTCTCCTCTCTCTCTCTCTCTCTCTCTCTCTCTCTCTCTCCTCACACTCACACACACACACACACACACACCACACACTCCCCACACACACACACCCACACACACACACACCACACACACAACACACACACATGCACACAGAGGTAACAAAATACACCTAATGGGCTAATGATGATGCACAACTGGTCTGATGAAAGACACAACACTTATGCTTCTTCTCATTCTAACTTGTCCAAAAAAATGCCTTGTTCCTGCTTGTCGTGGAACATTACCATATAATCAGGACAAAAAAAAACCAAACAGAACTAGCAGAGCAGGGAACTAATCTTGCTTCCATACTCAGTTGGGCTGTCAGAATAATTGCCCTTAGGGAGCTAACTTCACTGCACCATTTTGAAACATGGCTATGTTTTTCTCCTTTTCCCTGGCAAGGGGACACACCCTCTCTGTTCTTTGGAAATCAGATACTTTTCTTTAATGCCTCTGGATCCTCTTAAGCCAAGGTATATGCTTTCTTTTGTTTTGGTTGAGGAAACTTCTTTCTCTCTTCCATCACAGAGGAGAATGTCAATGTCAGTCAATGTCCTCAAGTTGTGCTAAGTTGCCATCTCTCTCCAGGAGCTGGCTCCATTGCCGTGCACGATGCAATCTCTTTCGCCATCCTCCATGCCCTCAGCTTCCCATGCTGGGTCAAGCATCTGCCCTTTGTGTTGCCATCAGCCCCTTCAAAGCTATATGCATGACACCTGTACCTTTCCCCTTGAACCTTGCAACGGGAGTCATGTGAGAGTTGCTCCTGTGCAGAAGCATGATCCATCTGGAATGTCAATAAACCTTCATGATGGTACGCCTCTGTTGGTCAGTGAGACACTCCCTTCTCCAGCTCCACCAGTTCAGTGGAGACCAGCCTGTGTGGCCTGCCACTGTTGGTCACTGTGATACCTTCTTCTCCAGCTCCACGAGTTCAGTGGAGACTAGCCTGCATGGCCTGCCACTGTTGGTCAGTGTGACACCTTCTCCAGCTCCACCAGTTCAGTATCACTTCCCAGGTGTGGAGACTAGCCTGCATGGCCTACCACCTGCTCTGTGCGCTCTACCCCTCGGCTCCCTGACAGTGATGATGAGTGGCTGGAGCTGTTGTATTCATCAGAGGCCTGCACTGCATCTTTCCCTCAGCCAGGCTCAGGGCTGGACGGTCTTCTGCAGGGAGGAGTTTCCAAAAGGTTCTGGCTGCAAAAGGGCATGCCTCAATGACCATTGGCTGGGAAACCTGGATGACCTCGGACTATGACCAGTCCCTTCACAATGCAGCTAAGGCTAGAGTGGATGTGGACAAACACAGTACAGGTGACAACAGTGATGAGATCTATGATGATGATGTTAACGCCAAGTACACTGTTTCAGTGAGGAATTTGGAAGTTTCTCTTGGAAGAACTTTGACCTCCAATGCCTGGTGTTATCCCACCCACCTACCCTTCCCTCCTCCTCCTCCTGCTATTCAGGTGATGCACAGGAAGTCATCCTTTTTTGAAGTTACCATGACTGATGAAATTTCTCGTTCCTTATCAGAGAACAACAGAGCCTTGATAGAAGTTCAGCTTTGGGGTGATAATGAACATTTCAACACTTTCACCTTCAACAGTGATGACAATGACATTGGGGAAGGATGTGGAGAGTCAGAGACAGACAGAGGGCAGTGGCCTGCAGTGCGTATGGTGCCAGGGGTCACCTTGGCGGTCAGCAGCTGCTCGATGTCCGTCCATCCCCGCGCCTTGGCTCTGGCACTGAGGGCTGACCACAGGTACTGTTTTCTCCGGAACCTGATACCACCCACCATCACCATCACCACCACACCATCACCACCACTACCATCATCCATATCCTGTCCACCACTGCCATACCATTCAACAGTCACCCCATCCCCCCCCCACCCCCTACCCTTCACTTCCACCATCATCATCATCCACACCCTGTCACCTCCTACCCCCCACCCCATCTCATCATCCACACCTGTCTACCACTGCCAGACCATTCACCAGTTATACCCCATCCTCCACCCACTCCCTACCCCTCCCCCCTCACCACCCCACCCCCATCATCATCATCCACACCTGTCCACAACTGCCAGACTATTCATGTCATACCTATCCCCCACCCCTTACCCCCCACTACCACCACCACCATCATCATTCACACCCTGTCCATCACTTGCAAACCATTCATCAGTCATAACCCATCCCCCACCATTCCCTCCACCATCATCATCATTCCCAATCATTCCCATCACTATCCAAGCAAGGATCCCCCCACACCCACACCCCCTCCACCACCATCATCATTCACTGACTGTCATCACCAGTAAATCACTCATCAGCCATCCCCCCCCCCCCCCCCCCCCCTCTCCCACTCCTCCACCACAACCACCATCATTGTCCACCACTTGCAAAGAAATGGTTAGTCATCCCCCCCCCCTCCTCTCTCCCCACCCTGCCATCATCATCAGCAACAGGCTGTCCACCCCAAACCAAGCCATGGTCAGTCAACTCATTCCCCTCTCCATCCCTACTCTAAAACTCCTCATCTCCACCTCATGAGCCGACAACCATTACACAGATTTGTTTTTTTCAATGCATTTATCATTTGAACCTAGCCACAGGTTAAGAGATCAGATCTACAGTGTTCAAACTTTAAAGAAACATGCAGCAAAGGTATTTCGTTTGATCGTTTTTTTTGATTTCTGTTTTTTTTTGGTTTTTTTTGTTTGTTTTGTTTAAATTATGGCTGAAAATTCAATTGGTAATGTGATTTCAAAGTAAACTGTTGCTGTAGGCTGTGTTTTCTTTTCTCACTCTTAAACCTCTGTTTATGCCCTCTTCCCAACACTTTGTAGAGATTAAACACAATGCATCAACTTAAAAAGTTAGAAAAAAAAAAAGGACGAGGGAGAACTTACATCATGTCTCTTTTTAATGGCCAAGGGACTGGCTAAGCTGTTCTGCAACACACACACAACACTTGCATCAAGTCAACTAAAATGCTCACTGCAAGTGAATCACCAGAATATGCATATCCTTCCTTTCCCTTCTGGCTCCCCAACACTCCTGACGATCCAACATACATGGGCTACATGGAAAGGTGTTCTGCTGAATCAGCAGTCAACATCAACCTGGTGATTCCCTCTCAGGGCAATACAGGAAGGCTTTCTTCTGCTGAATCAGCAGTCCACATCAACCTGGTGATTCCCTCTCAGGGCAATGCTGAACCAGCAGTCAACATCAACCTGGTGATTCCCTCTCAGGGCAATGCAGGAAGGCTTTTCTGCTGAATCAGCAGTCAATATCAAACTGGGTGATTCCCTCTCAGGGCAATGCAGGAAGGCTTTCTGCTGAATCAGCAGTCAACATCAACCTGGTGATTCCCTCTCAGGGCAATGCAGGAAGGTTTTCTGCTGCTGAATCAGCAGTCCACATCAACCTGGTGATTCCCTCTCAGGGCAATGCAGGAAGGTTTTCTGCTGAATCAGCAGTCCACATCAACCTGGTGATTCCCTCTCAGGGCAATGCAGGAAGGTTTCTGCTGAATCAGCAGTCCACATCAACCTGGTGATTCCCTCTCAGGGCAATGCAGGAAGGCGTTCTGCTGAATCAGCAGTCCACATCAACCTGGTGATTCCCTCTCAGGGCAATGCAGGAAGGCGTTCTGCTGAACCAGCAGTCAACATCAAACTGGTGATTCCCTCTCAGGGCAATGCAGGAAGGCGTTCTGCTGAATCAGCAGTCCACATCAACCTGGTGATTCCCTCTCAGGGCAATACAGGAAGGCGTTCTGCTGAATCAGCAGTCAACATCAACCTGGTGATTCCCTCTCAGGGCAATGCAGGAAGGTTTTCTGCTGAATCAGCAGTCAACATCAACCTGGTGATTCCCCTCTCAGGGCAATGCAGGAAGGTTTTCTGCTGAATCAGCAGTCCACATCAACCTGGTGATTCCCTCTCAGGGCAATGCTGAACCAGCAGTCCACATCAAACTGGTGATTCCCTCTCAGGGCAATGCAGGAAGGTTTTTCTGCTGAATCAGCAGTCCACATCAACCTGGTGATTCCCTCTCAGGGCAATGCAGGAAGGTGTTCTGCTGAACCAGCAGTCAACATCACCTGGTGATTCCCTCTCAGGGCAATACAGGAAGGCTTTCTGCTGAACCAGCAGTCAACATCAACCTGGTGATTCCCTCTCAGGGCAATGCTGAACCAGCAGTCCACATCAAACTGGTGATTCCCTCTCAGGGCCATATAGGAAGGATCCCTGATCCTGAAAGTCCCTATCTACACTGGTCTTTTCCTCAACCAGCACTGTGCACTAGGACTGTGTGGACAACAGAGCGTGGCTGTGTGCAGCCGACCTTCCACACTGAGAGACAATCCATGGTGTGGGTGAATGACAGCAGTCAGGCAGCATGGTTCAGTTACAGGTATACATAGGATCCACAAGTTTTGCATCAAACACAACAAACACAATGCCAATTGTTCCTCACACCTCCTGATCAACTGGTTGTATATAACAATAACCATGAACAGAGGCATCATATATGTATGAAAACACACACACACACACACACACACACACACACACACACACACACACACACACGTGCACACACACACACACTCACTCATGCACCCATCAACACACTGATTATAATATAATGAATACTTATATAGCGCCTATTTTTTGGCTAGAGACCAAGCTCTAAGCACTGTACAATCCACACTCGTTTACACAACGGGCTGCCTACCTGGGTTGTGCCGACTGAAGAGCTGCCAGCTGGTGCTTCATTCAGTTGTTTCCTGTGTTATCCCGTCCATATTGTTCAATATCGTTCACTCAATTTCCTTACTTCCTTCTTTCCATTTCTTACGCAGGGTGCATGCTATGTGTAACAGTCATCCATACCAAGGTCAAACTGGCCTTCTCTTTCAAAAGCTGGTGATGGGATTTTACATGTATGCATTCATGGATGCATTCACACACGGAACCTTGGTTTATAGTCTCATTCAAAGGACTGTATGGGAAATGGATTCAAAACTAATTCTAACTCTGAGGGAAAAATCCCCCTGCACCGAAATGGCCCGGCGGAGATTCAGAATCACAACCCCAGGATCACAAAGATTACGAGTCGGCCCTCTACCAACTGCACTATTCTGGTCCTCATACAGACACTGCTGCACAGACACAAACACATCAAGACACACAGACACAGCTGCTCTGTATCTCTTGTAAGCCATAGTGATACAGACTGCAGCAGAAACAAAATGGTGATGATAAAGAAGAAACAGATAGACAGACTGGCAGACAGTCAGCCAGCCAGCCCAGCAGACAGACAGACAGGCAGACAGACAGTCAGCCCATCAGACAGACAGACAGGCAGACAGGGATGCTCTGTACCTCCTGTAAATGGTAGTGGTACAGACTGCAGTAGAACAGAGTGGTGATGATAAACAGAAAGACAAACAGACAGGCAGGCAGACAGACAGGGATGCTCTGTACCTCCTGTAAATGGTAGTGGTACAGACTGCAGTAGAACAGAGTGGTGATGATAAACAGACAGACAGACAGACAGACAGACATGGATACTCTGTACCTCCTGTAAATGGTAGTGGTACAGACTGCAGTAGAACAGAGTGGTGGCCACAGACATGTTCAGAAGAGAGCGTCGCCGTGGAAACTCCGCAAACATGCGTGTTCTGCCTTCCTGTTCTGCCCGTGCATCCGAGTCCTGTCATCCACCCAATCATCTTTAGTCAGTCTACACACACACACCACACACACACACACACGCACACACACACACACGCACACACACAAACAGGGAGACACACACACACACAGGGAGACACACACACACAGGGAGACACACACTCAGAGGAACACACACACACACACACACACACACAGGAACACACACACACACACACAACACACACACACACACACACACACACACACACCAGGAGACACACACACACAGGGACACACACACACACACACACACACACACACACACACACACACACACACACATACAGGGAGACACACACAAACATGGAGACACACACACACAGGGAGACACACACACAGAGGAACACACACACACACACACACACACACACACACACACACACACAGGGACACACCACACACACACACACACACACACACACACACACACACACACCACACAGGGAGACACACACACACACACACACACACACACACACACAGGACACACACAGGACACACACACACACACAGGACACACACAGGGACACACACAGGGACACACACACACACACACACACACACACACACACCTCAATGGGCATCTGCCGCTCCAGCAGGTCGATGTGCTCCCTCACCAAGCCAGCATCCTGGGACAGTGAGGGATCCCCCTCAAAATGTGCCCTGACAGAAACATGCACACAGCATACAGCACTCTGACAGTCAGACAGAAACAGAGACACAGAGTGACAGACAGACAGACAGACAGACAGACAGACAGACAGTCAGACAGACAATCAGAGAGAGAGAGTGAGTTACACACAAATATATGTAAACCATACAATGGTACACACACATGGATCCATGCCCATACACCCATACACGCACATACACACACATGTACTCTCAACACAAACACATACAATGATAATAATGTAAAGTAGGTATCCAAGGTCGGACTAGCATGTTGGAATAATGTGAAGGTCAGACATCTGCTAGGTCATAGCCAAGAGACTCTTTTGAAAATTCTCTCATCTAAGTCATTAATTGCACAGTGTTGTCTTGAAAGTTTGTAGATGTGATGTAACATATACGGACCAGTCTGCACGGAATCACACCTTCTATAGAACACTCTTCAGATTTCAGAACACCACACTTTTTTTTTTAGAATAACTATAAATCTAATGCAGAAAAACATGAACAAACATACTGAGTAACACTGAATTGTTTACTAGTTTGGGATAGTTCATACACCCACCAAAAAAAAAAAAAAGAAATAGAAAAAAAACTGTAAGAAGCCTTTTCATGTTAACATCCATGCAGACCATGCTGGCATTTTTTTTTTCTTTTGCTTGTGTGTCTTTGTTTTTTCTTCTCTGCTTTGGTCTTCCCTTTCTTCAGACTGACCTGAGGCAGGCTTTGAGCATGGACACTTTGGTGCTGGCGTTTCCACTGCTACAGGCCAGCTTGTACTTCACCATCTGAAAACATCATTACCATTCCCCACATCTGAAAACATCATCACCATTCCCAACATCTGATTACATCATCAGTATTCTCCCCCACATCTGAAAACAGCATCAGTATTCTCCCCACATCTGAAAACAGCATCAGTATTCTCCCCACATCTGAAAACAGCATCAGTATTCTCCCCACATCTGAAAACAGCATCAGTATTCTCCCCTGATCTGAAAACATCAGTATTCTCCCCTGATCTGAAAACATCATCAGTATTCTCCCCCACATCTGAAAACATCATCACCATTCCCCACATCTGAAAACATCATCAGTATTCTCCACATCTGAAAACATCATCAGTATTCTCCCCACATCTGAAAACATCATCAGTATTCTTCCCTGATCCGAAAACATTATCGGTATTCTCCCCTGATCTGAAAACATCATCAGTATTCTCCCCACATCTGAAAACAGCGTCAGTATTCTCCCCACATCTGAAAACATCATCAGTATTCTCCCCTGATCCGAAAACATCACCACCATTCCCGACATCTGAAAACATCATCGGCATTCCCCACATCTGAAAACATCATCAGTATTCTCCCCACATCTGAAAACATCATCAGTATTCTTCCCTGATCCGAAAACATCATCAGTACTCTCCCCACATCTGAAAACATCATCGTATTCCCCACATCTGAAAACATCATCAGTATTCCCCACATCTGAAAACATCATCAGTATTCTCCCCTGATCTGAAAACATCATCAGTATTCCCCACATCTGAAAACATCATCAGTATTCTCCCCTGATCTGAAAACATCATCAGTATTCCCCACATCTGAAAACATCATCAGTATTCCCCACATCTGAAAACATCATCAGTATTCCCCACATCTGAAAACATCATCAGTATTCTCCCCTGATCTGAAAACATCATCAGTATTCCCCACATCTGAAAACATCATCAGTATTCTCCGGAAGTGGGCAGGAGGCACACCATGTCCTTTATGGATAAGAGCTGGGGCGTAGGATGAACATTATCAAACCTCAAATCCATACAAAACAAATACACATAAAGTGATATCACAGGAATTATTTCCTGTTCTGAGGCTAAGAGATCTTCATAAAACACAACCCCTTGCTCACACTCCTCCCCTTGGCACCTCCTTTCCCCCCCTCCACCTCCCTTATTACATCACACCATCTGTTTAATCCAATTATGTCTATGTATAATATCAGCAGGCACAAACAGACCTCACATTCATTAAAACTCACTACTCCCCTTCATACAGGTGTGAGTGAAGATGAGCAAATAACTGGGAAAGTGGTGAAATCTTTCACTGCACAAAACATGTGGTGCCTTTCAATCATTCCACGTTGTCAGTGATGACGGACAGGCCATGTGACAATGCAGGATTGGCGGCCTTAGCCATGCCTGAGGACTTGAGGGTACAGAGTTACAGGGGACATCACTCTGGCCAATATCATCGGAACAATATGGGATCACATTCAAATAATGATAAAATGAAATAACTTCTATTTTGGTTTCTCTGTGTGTGTGTGTGCGTGCGTTGCATGCATGCATGTGTGTGTGTGTGTGTGTGTGTGTGTGTGTGTGTGTGTGTGTGTGTGTGTGTGTGTGTGTGTGTGTGTGTGTGTGTGTGTGTGTGTGTGTGTGTGCATGTGTGTGAGTTTGTAATACATAAAGCGATGATGTTCAGCAGCTACAAAGAGAAATACAGTACACTCACGGCAGCCTCTTCTGTTCTTCCCAGCATTCTGCAAAAAGAACATCATGACTTCATTCATGACTTCATCAATCCTGGACACAAAAAGTACATCATGACTTCATTCATGACTTCATCAATCCTGGGACACAGAAAGAACATCATGACTTCATTCATGACTTCATCAATCCTGGACACAAAAAGAACATCATGACTTCATTCATGACATCATCAATCCTGGGACACAAAAAGTACTTCATGACTTCATTCATGACTTCGTCAATCCTTGAACACAAAACAACATCATGACTTCATTCATGACTTCAAACAATCCTTGGACACAAAAAGGACTTCATGACTTTGTTCATGACTTTGTCAATCACTGAACATTAAAAGTCCATCATGACTTGATTCATGACTTCACCAATCCACCAAGATAAAGAGCAGATCATTGCTTTTGCCCTTTGTGTAGTCAAACAATCTACACAGATATCAGATTATTACTTCACCAGTTTCTTCATCATCCCTTGAACATAAAAATCGGATAAGTTACTCTTCATTATGTCATCAGTCCATTAGCTTGGACAGCATATAGTTATTTATTCATTGTTGAATCAATCCTTCAATACAAACAAGTAAAAAAAAAGCATTCCTTTATTCACAATTTCAATCATTCGTGAACTCAAAAATCCAAATGTATGAAGTCAAAAAAACGATTGCTACAGACGAGAGGATTAGTACAGAAAATGCAAATGAGTTCTTATGAATACTGGATGACCCACCGACACACAATTCAGGACAAGAGTGCCTGGCTGCTAAGTCTTCAGCACAAACACTAATAATGAAGTAAAAGACAGACACAGACTGGGAATGAACAAATGAAGCAATCGTATTTGTTTTTAATGAGAGTAAAGAACATTCTGCTTGATTATAGTTTCCTTACAAACAAACAAAATGGAAAAGGTACAAATATAGGAATCAAACCAGATCACAAGAGAGAGAGGGAGAGAGACAGAGAGAGAGAGAGAGAGGAGAGAGAGAGACAGAGAGAGAGAAGAGAGAGGGGGGAAAGAGAGGGATGCTTTTTTTACATCCAGTCCTCGCCCTGAGTAGGGACTACAACATGCAGTGAAATCAATTAAAAAAAAAAAAAAAAAAAAAAAAAAAAAAGCAAGCAAAGCGGTCATGTAATCATAAAAGAACATCAAATGAAAATAGAAGATAAATGAAAATGAAACAAAAAATAAGAATAATAATTAACAAACAAAAAAAAATAGAAAATAAAAATGAGAGTAACAATAATGAAGAGGAAGGAGACAGTGGGGCTAGAGAGTGAGGTGGGGCTGGGGGAACATATATGTAAATGTACTACAACGTACAAGATTAGCATGTATGAAAACAGACAATAAAATGAATACGACAAAGTACGTACATATTTTTGAACACACATACAGAGAGAGAAGAGAGAGAGAGAGAGAGAGAGAGAGCAGGGCACAGCATGTAATCATTTTTTTGTAAGGCATGAAAATACGTAGAAGAAACTGTGTAAACCCTGATCTCTGGGGGAAAAAAAAGAAAGGAAACTTACGACAGTGTGTCAACTAATTCAGCATGTTCGAAGTGCCCCCTTAGGTAACCCAGGTAATGATTGGCCGCCACAGGGCGACTCAGCAACTCCTGCTGGAAGATGGAACGCTTGACCGAGTCCTTCAGGTGCAGCACTGCCTGTAACACACACACCGCCCCCACACACTGTTCATCACACACACCTTACTGCCTGTGACACACACCGCCCTGCCTGTGACACACACCTCACTGTCTGTGATACACACCGCCCACACACTGGTCATCACACACCTCACTGCCTGTGACACACACCTCCCTGCCTGTGACACACACCTCACTGCCTGTGATACACACCTCACTGGCTGTGACACACACCTCACTGCCTGTGACACACACCTCGCTGCCTGAGACACACACCAACCACACACGGTTCATCACACACCTCACTGCCTGTGACACACACCTCACTGCCTGTGACACACACCGCCCACACATGGTTCATCACACACCCTCACTGCCTGTGACACACACCTCGCTGCCTGTGACACACACCATACACACACTGGTCATCACACACCTCATTGCCTGTGACACACACCTCACTGCCTGTGACACACACCTCATTGCCTGTGACACACACCATAGACACACTGGTCAGTTACCACACCTCACTGCATGTGACACCACACCTCACTGCCTGTAACACACACCACCCACACACTGGTCATCACACACTTCACTGCCTGTGACACACACCATACACACACCGGTCAGTCACACACACCTCATTGCCTGTGACACACATCTCACTGCCTGTGACACACACCTCACTGCATGTGACACACACCTCACTGCCTGTGACACACACCATACACACCGGTCAGTCACACACCTCATTGCCTGTGACACACATCTCTTGCCTGTGACACACACCTCATTGCCTGTGACACACACCTCATTGCCTGTGATACACACCTCATTGCCTGTAACACACATGGCCGCCCACACACTGGCCATCACACACCTCACTGCCTGTGACACACACCTCACTGCCTGTGACACACATCTCACTGCCTGTGACACCACCCTCATTGCCTGTGACACACACCATACACACACTGGTCATCACACACCTCATTGCCTGTGACACACATCTCACGCCTGTGACACACACGGCACTGCATGTGACACACACGTCACTGCCTGTGACACACACCATGCACACACTGGTCATCACACACCATCATTGCGCCTGAGACACACACCATACACCACACTGGTCAGTCACACGCCTCATGCCAGCAGGATCTTTACTGGTGATTCAAATGCTTCATCATGTTAACAGATGATGTTCTAAATCTACAAGGTAAGTAGTAATCTGTGGTTGAGCTCACATCCAACAAGAGCAATTTTCCATTTTCACTTTTTTTTTTTTTTTGTTACACATTTCCTAGTTGGGAGGAAAGCCAACTTGTGTTGTGGGGAGGAAAAACCAGCGTGCGTTGAATCACAGCCCTCAGCTTACATCCCCTTGCAGGCAGTTAGGTTACCCACTGAGCCCTGCACTGTTTCAGCAGACATGAGCAGAACGCCCCACTGGACAAACTCACTGTACTATACCCAGCAGAGCAACGCCCCACTGCACAAACTCACTGTACTATACCAGCAGAGCAGAACGCCCTGCTGGACAACTCACTGTACTATATCAGCAGAGCAGAACGCCCCACTGGACAAACTCACTGTACTATATCAGCAGAGCAGAACGCCCCACTGGACAAACTCACTGTACTATATCAGCAGAGCAGAACGTCCCACTGGACAAACTCACTGTACTATATCAGCAGAGCAAACGCCCCACTGCACAAACTCACTGTACTATATCATCATCAGCAGAGCAGAACGCACCACTGCACAAATTCACTGTATTATATCAGCAGGAGCAGAACGCCCCACTGGACAAACTCACTGTACTATATCGGCAGAGCAGAAACGCCCCACTGCACAAACTCACTGTACTATATCAGCAGAGCAGAACGCCCCACTGCACAAACTCACTGTACTATATCAGTTATCAGCAGAGCAGAACACCCCACTGAGCACAAATTCACTGTAGTATATCATTATCAGCAGAGCAGCAGGAACGCCCCACTGCACAAATTCACTGTACTATATTCAGCAGAGCAGAACGCCCCACTGCACAAAGTCACTGTACTATATCAGGAGAGCAGAACGCCCCACTGCACAGCTCACTGTACTATATCAGCAGAGCAGAACGCCCCACTGCACAAACTCACTGTACTATATCATTATCAGCAAAGCAGAACGCCCCACTGCACCAACTCGCTGTACTATATCATTATCAGCAGAGCAGAACGCCCCACTGCACAAACTCGCTGTACTATATCATCTTATCAGCACAGCAGAACGCCCCACTGCACAAACTCACTGTACTATATCATTATCAGCAGAGCAGAACGCCCCACTGCACAAACTCACTGTACTATATCAGCAGAGCAGAACGCCCCACTGCACAAACTCACTGTACTATAATCCATCATTATCAGCAAAGCAGAACGCCCCACTGCACAAAATTCACTGTACTATATCAGCAGAGCAGAACGTCCCACTGCACAAACTCACTGTACTATATCATTATCAGCAGAGCAGAACGCCCCACTGCACAAACTCACAGCGGTGATGGCGTTGCCATCCATCCAGGTGATAGCCTGGTCCAACAGGGACAGCTTGTCACCCAGCGCCCGGTAACACTCCAGGGAGTAAGGCTGCAGCACAAAAACCACCCTGCACCCCCCTCAGACACAAATTAGTTGCATACCAGCTTATACGTAAGTACATATATATATATATATATATACAGCGAATATATAATATATATATATCTATATATATATATATATATATATATATATATATATATATATTATATCTGCACAAGCTAACACTATTCAAATACAAATCAATAAAAGAACGGAAGGAAAGGACAGGGAGGGACAGAAAGAGAGAAAAGGGCACTCACCCAACCCTCCACACGTACATTCATCTCACACACAGGACAGCTATTGACTTTTTTGTATGTAAAAGAAAGAAAGGAAAAGGGGGACACAGACCGAGTGAGAGAGAAAAGGCTCACACAAGCACACGAACAAATGCTGGCACAGATTGTAAATCAGACAGATTCAGAGTCAGGACTAGCCATGGAGGCTTGTTCCTTCCTTTCTCCACATTATTTCACTCACAGAGATGAAAATGAATGAAACAGAAATTCATTGGGGGGAAAAATCAGAATGGTGGGAAAACAAATCATCTCTCTTCTCATTCTTGAAACTTGCAATGGTGGAGCTCTACATTACTGTCTACACCTGTCCGCTTAATAAACAAGGACAACTCTTGTTCTCCATGAAAAACACTCAAGTCAGATCAAACAAGTTCATTCCATTCATAGATAATCAGTACAAGAAAATAATTGTGTAGCTTTTCTCTTCTTGTATCCTGTACTGTTTTGACAAAGCCAATTCTAAAATGATCTGGTGAGTTTTTTCTCCCTTCTTCTTCCAACACACCGGAGCCAGTGAAGTACTGTTATGGTGAAGCAAGTTTTAGAAGAAATCCTAATGGACTTTTTCAGCTAATGACTATACATACAAAATAGCATATATAATTTACACAGTGGTAGACTATATGCTAGACTGTGACACAGCAAAGTTGTATAATTTCATTGGTCCACATCTGTGATTAAACAAGCTGTTGGAATGATAACACTGATGATGTGATAATTTATTGGCCTTTATTTATCTCAGAATGTGCATCACACAGCCAATTCAAAACACAATGAAATTAGAATGTGTCACAGAACATTACATTTCCTGAATCTGTACAGCTGTTTTAATGAGATGAGCCAAAATCACGGCAACTGGAGTAAAGCACAGCCACAACCTTCACACTGACCATCCAAACATGCCATGAAGGGAAGACTAAAGCACAGCAATAACCTTTTAACTGACCATCCAAAGCCACAACCTTTAAACTGACCATCCAAGCCATAACCATTTAACTGACCATCCAAGCCATAACCTTTAAACTGACCATCCAAACCATAACCTTCACACTGACCATCCAAGTCATAACCTTTAAACTGACCATCCAAGCCATAACCTTTAAACTGACCATTGTAGCCACAACTTCACACTGACCATCCAAACCATAACCTTTAAACTGACCATCCAAGCCATAACCTTTTTTAAACTGACCATCCAAGCCATAACCTTCAAACTGACCATCCAAGCCACAACCTTTAAACTGACCATCCAAGCCACAACCTTTAAACTGACTGACCAAGCCACAACCTTTAAACTGACCATCCAAACATACCATAAAGGGAAGGCTACACTGCCAGCCACTCTGCCAGGGACTGACTACAGGGAAAAGCGTTGGCCTGGTATCTGGAGTACAGACAGACTGCACAGTCAGCACAGCTTCAGCTACAGTGACACACGGCCACACTGCACAGTCTGCACAGCTACAGTGACACATGGCCACACTGCACAGTCTGCACAGCTACAGTGACACATGGCCACACTGCACAGTCAACACAGCTACAGTGAGTGCCACACGGCCACACTACACAGTCAGCACAGCTTCAGCTACAGTGACACACGGCCACACTGCACAGTCTGCACAGCTACAGTTGACACATGACCACACTGCACAGTCTGCACAGCTACAGTGACACATGGCCACACTGCACAGTCAGCACAGCTTCAGCTACAGTGACACACACGGCCACACTGCACAGTCAGCACAGCTACAGCTACAGGGACACATGCCACACTGCACAGTCAGCACAGCTTCAGCTACAGTGACACATGGCCGCACTGCACAGTCATAACAGCTTCAGCTACAGTGACACATGGCCACACTGCACAGTCAGCACAGCTACAGTGACACATGGCCCACACTGCACAGTCGTCACAGCTACAGCTACAGTGACACATGCCACACCTGCACAGTCAGCACAGCTTCAGCTACAGGGACACATGGCCACACTGCACAGTCACCACAGCTTCAGCTACAGTGACACATGGCCACACTGCACAGTCAGCACAGCTACAGCTACAGTGACACATGGCCACACTGCACAGTCAGCACAGCTTCAGCTACAGTGACACATGGCCACACTGCACAGTCAGAACAGCTTCAGCTACAGTTATACATGGCCACACTGCACAGTCACCACAGCTACAGTGACACACGGCCCACACTGCACAGTCAGCACAGCTACAGCTACAGGGGACACATGGCCACACTGCACAGTCAGCACAGCTACAGCTACAGCGACACATGGCCACACTGCACAGTCAGAACAGCTTCAGCTACAGTGGCACACAGCCACACTGCACAGTCACCACAGCTACAGTGACACACGGCCACACTGCACAGTCACCACAGCTTCAGCTACAGTGACATATGGCCACACTGCACAGTCAGCACAGTTTCAGCTACAGTGACACCATGGCCACACTGCACAGTCAGCACAGCTTCAGCTACAGTGACATATGGCCACACTGCACAGTCAGCACAGCTACAGTGACACATGGCCACACTGCACAGTCACACAACTTCAGCTACAGTGACACACGGCCACACTGCACAGTCAGCACAGCTTCAGCTACAGTGACACATGGCCACACTGCACAGTCAACATAACTTCAGCTACAGTGACACATGGCCACACTGCACAGTCAGCACAGCTTCAGCTACAGTGACACATGGCACACTGCACAGTCAGCACAGCTACAGTGACACATGGCCACACTGCACAGTCAGCAGAGCTACAGTGACACATGGCCACACTGCACAGTCAGAACAAGCTTCAGCTACAGTGACACATGGCCACACACAGATGCTTACCTCCCCTTTCATGATGCGTCTCAATGTCAGTTTCAATCGGCATCTTGCTCCATCTCTCTCTCCTGGCAGACTGAAAAATAAAAAGCAGCATTATTAATCGCTTTTCACCTGTCAGTCTCCCTCGTTTATTCCTTACTCACCAAGAAAGAAAAAAAGACCCAGCGCCAAGCAGGCTCCACCACTATACATCATTGTCACTGGAAGGGGTTGACCAGATCATCTTCAGCATATTCTGGATCAGACCAGACACCACCCAACACGCTGAAGTGACTCAGCAGCAGCACAGGTCTTCTCTAACTTAACTCCTCACAACGACCTGTGTTGACTGCTCCCTGTGGAGTGCTGGTGTGGGGCTGCAACAGGACAACCCAGGTGTAGCTGGTGTCTATGGAGCTTGGAATGAAGCAAGTAATGCCACTGAGGGGCCATGGAAGAGGAGACAGCCCAAAACAACCTGCATGCGCCACACGTAGCCTATGGAAAAGCAGACAGCCCCAAACAACCTGCATGCCACACTAGCCTATGGAAGAGCAGACAGCCCAAAACAACCTACATGCCACACGTAGCCTATGGAAGAGCAGACAGCCCAAAACAACCTACATGCCACACGTAGCCTATGGAAGAGCAGACAGCCCAAAACAACCTACATGCCACACGTAGCCTGTCTTGCATCCTATCCACACACTGTGTGCATTTTCATGTCTGTGAAGCTGTATCTGTCTCCCTTACTGCCATGCACTCACACACATGGCTATCTTCCACAAAATAATAGATAAGTTGCACTGTAATACACTCAAATAGACTAATACATATGTACAGAAAGGGAGGAGAGGCACCTTTTCATTGGTATGGATTGCTGTTTCTGAGAAAATTCAAAATGTCATGGCACATCAATATGCCCCACTAGTGTGGAAGCCATGTAGGGAAAGACAACTTTATTGCTGCAATACTCTACGTAATATGATGGAAAGTGTGGACAAAATCAAGCATTTTTTACATTCCTGTAAAACACACACACACACACACACACACACACACACACACACGCACACACTCATATTAGCTCTCTCCCCCTCTCTCTCTTTCTCTCATGGTCACATCCTCTTGTATCTACATACAGACATCTATATGTGAAAAAGTCACCAACACTGTACACATGTGTGCGCACACACACACAACACACACACACACAACACACACACACACACAACACACACACGCACTGACCAGCAGCTGTTTACGGAGCTGGTTTATTTCCTGGCTGCATTTGGTCCATGTCCATGGAGCCAGCTCTCTTCCCCATCCCAACCACTGAAACATCATCACACAGCCTCTGGTGTGTGCGGAATTGTCTGCCGTGTTTGTGCATGTGTTGAGTGTGGGTGCATGGCCTGCATGCATGCTGGGTATGAGCGTACATGCGTGCATAATGTGTACAATGCCTGAGTCGGTTTCTCGGTAAGTGGTGCCACTCTTTGTGAGGAGAGTACAGGAAGGTAGTATAGCGGCAATCAGTTAAACCATTTAGTATATCTTTCGGGGTGGGCAATGCAAATGCAAACGGGGTGTAGTTAGGGATTGCGAATAAATGAGTATTTTCTGATTCATTACCATACAGTTTTATTTTCAGTACAACTGACCACTGAGCAAATAACTGTGGTTCGGTTGTGTGAAAGTGTTATAAATCACAATACCTACTTTGGAGCGCATTCTTTCAGTTCTTACGATGAAAAGTACAGGTAAGAGAAGACGGTGATCCTACAGACCCTCAAATTTGTCAGGCAACCGTGTTTCCACTGCATGTCTGCTCCAATGCCTACAGTAAGAATCAAGACACAATGGCAATACAGACTCATGAAAGCTGATTCCAAAACAGAAAACATTCCTGTTTTTTTGTTGGCAGTGAATGTTTGCAATTTGAAACTTTTCTTTTTTGATACATAGTTTTGCGTTGTGAAAATGAAATAATTGAAGGCATTTGTGCACCGCACACACACACAACATACATGCATGCATGGTGTACGCACGCACGCACACACATGCACACACCACACACTGAGTCATGCATACATGCTTAGGAAGATGCATACACTCGCATAATCTGTACACAGAGTTGCACAAAATTTTTAGTTGGCAATGAACGTATACTGTTGTATGAAAATCAAATTTTAGTTTGGTTGGATGCATGGGTTGTGAAAGACAAGTTTTTGTTTTCCTTGGTGGATTTTGTTTTCATGAGTACATGTCCCTTTGAGAGAATTAAACTTTTTAATTTGAACTTTGTTCACAGGTGACAGTAAGAGAAGCGGACACACCAGAGGAATTTAGTAGCTCACAAGTTATAACGGTGAATGTATTGGATGTAAATGACCAAGCACCCTTTGTGGCTTCTCGTATCCTGAATCATACACTGACTGAGGGAAAACTATCGACCTGCACAGTTCATTCTGAATGTAAGTGAACATATGGCATACAGTGTTATGTTGTAACTTGTATAGTGAAGCAGGTAATGAGGTACTCTGAATGTAAAAAAATAGGCTTAACCATCTGCCAGCCGCATGACTTAGTGCTACCACGACCATGAGAATACCATGCCAAGGGAGGTAACTCCGCAACACTTACACACTGCCATAAGGAAACCTCAATAAAAAAAAAAAAAATTTGCTTTACTTTTCAACTCATCTGTTTCTATAAAAGTAATGAAAAAAAATTCAAAGACATCACTCCATCCAAACCAGCCATTTTTTTCCATACATAATGAAACTGGTACACAAGGAGAAAAAAAAAGCGAACAGACTAACTCTACTTCGCTGTTCTCGGTGGGGGTGGGGTGTCGGGGTGGAGTGAAGATGAAGAAAAATGGGAACATAAAATTTAGAAAACATGTTATAAATATGAAAAACTCTTCACTAGCTGCATGAGGAAACCATCGTAAATCCCTCCTGAAGACAGATCTATTTGTATTGCCTGCTCCTAGGCCTTTTGTCCGCTGGATTGGACTCATCAGGGAGACACAGCTGGTGTGTCTGTGCTCCACAGTATTATGGACTGTGGTGTGTCTCTATTTGATGCCAGGAGCACAGACACAACCAGCTGTGTCTCCCTGATGTTACGAACTGTGCTGCTCTCTTCTGAATCTTTTCAAGGTTATCAATGTCCTTTAGATTGTAAGGATCCCAGACTGAGCAACCATATTCCAGTACTGGTCTAACCAGTGTTTTATAGCAGTCATCCTTAACCTTTTAGGGGCAGTCGTTGATGTTCCTGTATAAGAAAGCTAAGGTGTTGTTTACTTTCTTACATATTAAATTGTAATGTTCTTTCCATTTGATATGATTATCTCTTAAGAATAGTATTCTAAATAGAGTATTCTGATCTAGCTGGTGAGCATCTATTACATATACACACAACACTTGGCACTTCTGGGGATGAAATTCCATTTTTCCAAGTTCTTTCCCACTCTGTAAAGCGTTTTGATCTTCTTGTAGAATGCGTGTATCATTCTTGCTTCGGATTGTTCTATATACTAAGCTGTCATCTGCAAAAAGCCTTATAGTCGTTCCAGGAGAGCAATTTCTACTTATGTCATTCATAAAATAAAAAAAAAACAAGGGCCCCAGAACAGTTCCCCGTGGTACACCTGACAAGACTGGTTTACAATGGAATGATGACCCTTCTACAATAACTCTTTTGCGTTCTCCAACAAGGAATGATCAAGACCATTTTAGCAAAGAACCGCCAATGTTGATGTGTTCTAATTTAAGTAGCAGGCCCACATGGTCAACCTCATCAAAGACTTTAGAAAAGTCCAATAAAATTGTGTCTATTTGCTGTCTGTTGTTGTAAGACAGTTATTAAAATCATTGAGAGTTGTTATAGGTTGAGTCTCACAACTCCTTCGCTGTCTAAAACCATGCACTTTATGATTAGGGATTTTATATCAGTTTTAGAATCAGGGGTGGATGCATACTTAGGACAAATTTCAAGGAGTTTTTCTTTTGGGAATCGGTCTGGTGTAAAATAAGGCAAAAACAGTTGCTTTCTGAACTGCAATCTTCAATAGAGTCTTCAAAAAGTCTCGAACTAAAGTTTTGGAAACCTGCAGGTAAAACACGTCCAAGATATATCACTATTACATATACATTTTACCGGAAGAAAGATTTTTTTTGTAAGTTTCAGTATGTTTTTAGGTGTATTTGAAAGGGTTTGAATGTTTTTTTTTGCATGAGCAACATTACCTAACCTTATCTGCCACCAGGCATAGGGACTTGTTGTTTTCACTGCATTTCATTTGTTGTTCCTGAAAATATGTTCTTAATGTTCTGCCTCATATTGTGACAGCTTCAAGTATCAGATCCTGATGGCTTGGACTACAACATTGCAAGCATTGAAGAGATGAAGGGCAGGCAGAACATCAACAATCTATTTTGCTGTTACCAGTACAGGAGATTTAACTCTGTCAGGACAAGTGTCAGAAGGTGAAGTTGTATGTGATGGTGGTGACCGCTACAGACAGGGGAGTCCCAAAACTCTCGTAAGTCACATTAAATTGCAGTATCTCTTATCGTTTTTTTCATAATTCGTATACAAATCCAAAGTGAATCCATGTAAAATCTCATGTTTTTGTGTGTGTTTGTGCAATATAGATTCAGTGCTATTTGGAGTTTAAAGCAGTGAGGTTTTTGACTACCATGTTGGGAAACGTAACAAATGAATAATACCCTGAACCTTGAACCAAAAGTCCCAAACAGGTTCAAGACCTCTTGCAGGACCTCCTGAAATGTATGAACTGGTGATAAAATCCTGCCAGAATGAAACATGAGCAGCTTCTTATAAATTTTTTCCAGATTGAGAAAAACAAGCAGCTTCTCTCTTTCTCTCTTCAGAAACTATAAAAAGAGATAGAGCATTTTGCAGAAAAATTGCAGGTTGCACCATACCTACATGCTCTGTTATGTTTTGATGGAGCACTTGGTATGGCAAAGTACTTGCTATTAAAAAACATCTTATGGACTCTGGATATATTCATTACTATACAGGATTAATTGATCATTAGGAGGGATTTATTGAATCAGGTATGAATCTTTTTTTGGTTTTCTGTTTTTAAGAAAAAAAGAACATTTTCATTTGTTTGATGCATGGGTCATGAATAAAGTGTTTTGTATTCCTATTTGGAATTGACTTCAGAGAAACTTGGATTTTTTATGTGTATTTAATTCTGGTTCTAACGTACTGGCCTTGATGTGGCATTTTTATGATCGAGTTGCCTAGTTCTGCAGGTCCATTCCATGTTTTATTCTCATTATGTTAGAATAGTGTTAGAGTTACTGCGCAATGAAAAGAATACATCAACCTGGTTGAGGGCCAGTGTTTGCATTTAAAAAAAGAGAAAGAACGAAAGAAACCACCAAGTAGGCAGAGGCGTGTATTGTGCTGTGGAATTTGTTGCTCAATTTCATCTCGGTGTATATCATCACACATTTTCCTACGTGTGTTACAAGATTTATTTACATTACCATGGATGACTGGTCCTTTACAGGTCAGATGTGACTGTATATGTGGATGTGACAGCGGGGCCAACCAGGCACCCTTCTTTTTCGGCCAACAGCTACACCATCTTTGTCAGTGAAGGCTCTCCTCTGAACAGCAATCTGTGGGCCCTTCCTGTAAGTGACTTTGCTTTCCACATGGGATGGTTTTTGTTTTGATCTTCTCCAGTGTACTCTATCTTATTGCAGTGGGGGTGGGTCATCCACTGAAATAATTTCTTTGGGAAGCTGGGAATGCATATCGATTCTACTCGTTCATTAGTGAAATGTAATCAATATTTTGTGCAAAATCACCTATTTTGAGCTTCATAGTTGGTCACATCTGACTTTGTTATGGGGGATGTGTCAAGAAAACAATCATGTCAGCCCAGCTTTAATGTTTTCAATGGATTACTATAAGGCTTTGTTCACTGCTCTTCAAAAGATGCTGCTCAGTCAAGTTCAGAGGCTCAGAATCACTTCATGCTTAGTCTTTGAAAAGCACAAGTATGTTCACTTGAAATATCTTTTCAAACAAGGACGTTGGTTGTCAGTTTTGCTTTGAACTGAGCGGAAAATTGTGATTCTCTGTTTGCAGTGGTTTGATGATCTTAGCCCCTTGCACTCATGACTCTGCTGTATGCAACAATCTGGATGGCTCCCTTTTTCTTCATTCTCCCTGGATTCTCATTTAGTTGCTCCTGGCATTTGGTATGAGACAAGGTGTAAACATCCCTTTGCCTTAGCTGCAGCCCTTGCATTGCTGTGACTTTGAATGCTTTTAAATTTGGCCTTTTCTTCTCTGCAGTCATCTTTTAAGTGATTGAGTTGTAAATGTATTTTGGCTTACGTAAGCATTTAACATGGACTTGAGCATACAACACGCAAATTGTTGATCCCTGTTTAGCAGAGTATTCTGTCAGTGACCTGTTCACACGAAGATGAAAACCATTGCATGTTTTTCTTGGCTTTTGGTAGATGAAATTTTTTTTTTGGAAAATAACAGCTATCTTAATGACAGGGTTGTTACATATTTTTTTTAATAAAGAGCTGTAGACACTTGATTTAGTGCTGAAGGAACCTTGTCCAGCTGAGCTGAAATATCAAATTTAGATCTGCTTGTAATCACTGTAATTGTGGATTTGACTTGTGCTTGCACGCAACATCAGTCTGTCAGTGCCTGCCACTGTCACATTAACAAGTATATTACTTTTGACAGCAATCTTTACAGAATACAATACCGGGGTCATGTCCAAAAGAACCAGCAGACTCCAAGATTTTTGCTTTGGGGAAGTGACTCATTTGTCATGATGTTGATTTTGAACAACATTTTTCTTGAGTCTAGGACTAGGAAATATTTGGTCTTAGGTGAACATTTGTAACATTAGGATGATTTGGGGGCATTTCATAGGGGAAAAGAACTTTTGGTTGGAAACTGAAATACATGTGTGAACTGGGTTTTTTTTGCCAAGACTTGTCAGCTGAACTTAATATATCAAAAAGAGAAAATAAATGAAATGTGATTTCTTAGATTGTTTTTGCCCTTCAGTGGGCTTTGTTCATACCATCTTGTATGTTACTTTCGTTTATTTGCAGATGTGATGTGGTCTCTGTTTAGTTTGAGCTGTGAACATCACTTGACTGTTTTTTTTCAAAAGTGATCTCTGTTTTTTTGTTTTTCAGGCCCTGACCCAGAGAGGTGACCAGTTTGTTGTCAGATACCATCACCTCGTCATCTCCAGAAGTGAATACGTTTTGACTTGTAAGTAGATCCATAGAGATTCCATATCTTGGGCGTCGTAAATACTGTAACCATGTCAGACCATAGCATTCAAACGGCAGTCAGTCAGCTCCATCAGGCCGAATTTTTGTGGCCAGTGCAGTCATAAGATAGTTCACGTGACGCCCACCCTACTTCCGCCATCCGGGAAGATGCCGTGTTCACTTCCTGTTTCCTCATTTCAACTTCGGCCTGTCAGCCCAAGCAAGATAAGTCCTTGTGCTCTGTCTCGCCTATACTTTGTCTTTGTGTAAAGATTGCTTGTGTTTCACATTCTTGACTCATTTCACGTTTTTGGTTTGTGCTAAAACCCTTAGTACACTTGCCGTGTGAGGCTATCGGTGGCTAGCAATTTCTAGCACTTTGGATTCATTTCGCGATCGTCCGTTGTCCCCAAACGCCCTCGTTGGGTGGAGGTGGGTGGGGGGGGGGGGGGGGGAGGAGGGCGGGTCCCTCGTAGCTCTTGTGCTCGGCGGCCAGATAGGGTGGTAGAGCCCAGCCTTGCTGATCGGACAGCCGCCTGAGGTGGGGAGAGACCCGGGGGGGATCGCTGGGGGAGGAGGGGAGAACGCCATGAGGGGAGGGTGTTCGTGGGCCCAAGGCAGGCGAAACCCTTCCTGTAAAACCACCACTACCAGGGGCTGAGGCCCATACGTCTCCACTGGTGGGCCATGTCCAGATTCATATGTTGGTGTCAGTAGAGATCAGAAGGAAGAGGGTTAGGGTGAGTGAGGGGAATGAAAGTAACAATGGACCTAAAAAGACAATAAAAATTAAAGATTGACCAAGGAGAACACACACAGGGACAGGGATTGGAAAACCATTTTTCAACAATGGCCATTTTTTGTTTTTCACTTAAATATACTAAATCCAGCCAGAATACAGTAGCAGATTACACAAATGACCAAGATTGAATGTCAAGGGTTCCGTGAGGTGGTCGTGAATTTTGGGTTGCACGGACATCTATGTAAGGGTCATCAGAATGGGTGGTCTTCGGTATTTCAAAGTATTGTGATGCCTTTGTTTACTGTATCAAAAGGGATACCACAAGTTGTAGGATATAGTGTAAAGGGATTCAGCAAAAGGATGACTTGGTGTAGGGGGTAGCAAAGCATGATTACAATGAGTGTATAGGATCAATTGTGTTGATAGGTCGATTCAGCCAACTGTTATTAAGA
>JADBJO010015206.1:0-7500 GCA_016801955.1 Conus betulinus
ATGGATGGAAATTCGGTGTGCACATATTTTAAAGTTAACATGAGTGAGTTCGTTTTGGATCTATGGAGAGAGAGAGAGAGAGAGAGAGAGAGAAAAGATGAGAGGGGAGGTGATGAACAGGGTTGGATGCGTTGGTGGAGAGGGGATGGTTGACCCCTGCGTTGGGAGGAGTGGCCGGGGGGGGGGAGAGTGGGGAGGGTGGTGAGGGGAGTGCCACGAGAGTGAGAGAAAGCATACGCCGGTGTTTACGAAGATCTAATTTGTACAAAAAAAAGGCTTCTTGAACTGTTTTTTTGTGTAAATGTACCATATATATACAGTGTGCTTCTATAAACAGTTGCCTTACTGAAGAAGCTTTTAAGCGAAAATTTTATTGGAGAATATACAATTTAAAATGAAACTGTCTACTTCTGTGTTTTTTTTATTTACTCATAATAACGTACATTTATAGAGCGCCCTTTCTCACTAGAGCTCACAGCGCTTTACAATAATCAACTATAAACATGTAACACTCATTTACACAACGGGCTGCCTACCTGGGTAGTGCCGACTGAAGAGCTGCCAGCTGGCGCTTCATTCGGTCGTTTCCCGTGTCATCCAGTCAGTATCGTTCAATATCGATCACTCATTTTCCTTACTTCCTTCTTCTTTTCCATTCTCACTCAGGGTGCAAAAAGCAAACAAAAAAAAAAACAGCCTCTTAATGTTAATAACACCAGGAGGTGCGAATGGAAGTCAGTATCAATTACGTTTCATGAATAATCTAGTTGTCAGAGAGAAAATACCAGATCAGATTTGATTCTTTCAATATTCAAGACCCTCGCCATAGTAACAAAAAATCACACGCCCTCTTACCTGAACATGGGTCTCTTCTGTTTGTCTCAACCCTACCCCACTACTCATCATTCCCTCAGTCAGTTACCCACTACCCGAGCCACATTGCTCCTGAACACCAAAAAGCCTCCCATCACTGATGACAAGGGTGATGACAGAGTGCCGCTGGTCGGCAGCCAGGCCCCCGCTTCCTCTGACAACCAGCAGGTAGACCTTGCTGTGCCCAACTGCTGCCATCAGTCGCCCCGTGTGACCGTGGGGTTAGTCGGGGACAAAGTCCTCTGCGACACGTCTGTTCTCAGCGACGGACTGACTGATATATAAAAGACAACAGATTCTCCTCAGACAGATCAAAAAGATTTGAAGTGTTGTAAAAAAAAAAAAAAACCTTGGATGGGATTGGGGGAAGGGGAGTGGGGAGGAGGAGGGGGAGCAGGAGGAGGGGCTGATGCTTTGGTTTTGAATTACTAAATTTAGAACAGGTGTCCTATACGGATTTGTGGCTAATACACCCGTCCACCTATCCAGAAGTTGCTGGTTCGAATCCTGGTGGCGCTAAGGCATAAACAGTCAGCAGAAGGTCATCTGGGAGTCAGGAGCTGGATCCGGCCAGCGCCCCTTGTTTACGGTGTGAGGGCTTCACGGCCCAAACACTTGCTTCCTACTGTGATCTACTGAGGAACATACGAAGAAAATATTTGATCAAATATAAAGTGTGGGGAGGAAGAAGCGGCAGTGCTAGGAGTGAAGCAATTATCCTTTTTCTTTTTTAATCCTGTAAGGAGATTACCGACATTTTAGACCCAACTCGTGTCATGCCACCGTGGTCACCACTTGTGTCTTAGAAAACATTGAGTCATACTAAAGTTGGAACAGCCTCAAACAACACACAGTTTTCCCCCCACAGCGTATTACATTGTCATAGAGCAACGCTGAGTCACTCAAACTGAGTCGGAATAGCCTCAAATCATACACAGTTTCTCCCCAGCGTATTACATTGTCATAGAGCAACACTGAGTCATACTGAGTCGGAATAGCCTCAAATCATACACAGTTTCTCCCCAGCGTATTACATTGTCATAGAGCAACGCTGAGTCATACTGAGTCGGAATAGCCTCAAATCATACCCAGTTTCTCCAAGCGTATTACATTCGCGGAAACAGGGCCATGTTTACGTTAGCGGCAACCATTACGAATGCGACACACAAAAATGGCAATCTACCCGTTGCGCGGCACATAGGACTGTTCTTGCATGAACATGTACAACATACCATCTCTCCTCGACATGCCATCCAGCCCTCTTCCTCCCAGAACTGATGGAGCGTAAACCACAGCGATATCACTCGGTAGCCTGAGCAGTTAATCATGTTGTTTGGTACTGACTGCTCATTCGTGAACATCCTTTTTTCCCCCGTCAACACAACTAACGCATACACGGACGTGATGGCGCACTCCCCATAGGTGGACGCTGAAGGGGGACGCTTGCTAATGCTGGCTCCGCGACTGATCCGTGATTGTCAGTAGAGGGCTCAGTCAGCGCTGTCCTGCATAGGCTGGATCAGAATAGGCACTGCGCTGAGCGCCACCGAGGTGACTCGGCAGCAGTGCAGTGTCTCATCTGGTGGGTTGCCTCATAACGACTTGACACTGGACTGTTCCATGCGGGTCACCGGTGCGGAAGCTGCAGGGGGGATAAGCCGGGGTGTGGTGTGGTGGACGAGCAGCCAAGAGGACTGGCCTGTAGGTAATGCCGCTGAAGTGCCAGAGAAGACGGAACAGCACCAAAAATCTTTAACATGTACAGCACTAACCAAACGCACTGGACAAGTCACAGCCCTAGTATAGCCTTTCACGAGGAAGTGTGAGCGCGATGTTCTTCTTTTTTTCTCTCTGAACATCGACACGCAAGAATAGTGGTGGCATCCTTTGGAATCAGCTTGCTTGAAGAGTTTGACTCTTTTTTCTCGTCTCTCAAAACTCTGTGGACGATCTCTGCTGGTCTTTCATCGATGTCCCCTTGTTGCCTTTCCCTCACCAACAGTTCTGACCCCCTGCCGACCTTAGTGTGTCATGTTCACTGGCTCATGATTTCCAGGCTTTAAACTTGAAGACAGAATGTCCTCAGAGTTTCCTTTTCTTCTCATCTGCTGCCATGACATGGCTTCCATGTACACTGCCATCATGACGAAGTTTTAGATTTGCTGAATATGCCGACATCCGATAAAATAAGTTTTTTTTTCCTCGGTTTGTGAAGAACTTTTTTTCCCCATAATTTTTACAGTCTGCATTTTCAAGTTTAGATGTGAAATCACAAAAACTATGGACGGTCCGAAAAAGCAGTTCTTGAAGGAAAACAGGGATCTCTACTCTGTAAGCATTAAACCTAGGAGTCAGATAATACACACACACACACACACACACACACACACACACACACACACACACACACACACACATATATATATATATATATATATATATATAGATTGAAGAGAGAGAGAGAGGAGAGAGAGAGAGAAGAGAGAGAGAGAGAGATGAGAGGAGAGGAGAGAGGAGAGGAGAGATGTAGAGAGAGATGACGGAGGAGATAGAGCGAGAGAGCTGAGAGAGAGAGAGATTCAATCAGTATACGGTTGCCCCGACTTAGCTCAGTCTCGCTCATTTATTGAAAAATGAGCAATGTGCCGCAACCGTGATAGATGCCATGAATGTAACAGATGCCGCAAATGTACCAAATGCCGCAAACATGATTGATGCCATAAATGTGACAGATGCCGCAAATGTACCAAATGCCGCAAACATGATTGATGCCATAAATGTGACAAATGCCGCAAATGTACCAAATGCCGCAAACATGATTGATCCCATAAATGTGACAGATGCTGCAAATGTACCGCAAACATGATTGATGCCATAAATGTAACAGATGCCGAAAATGTGACAGATGCCATAAATGTCACAGATACCATAAATGTAACAGATGCCATAAAGATGCCATAAATGTAACAGATGCCATAAATGTAACAGATGCCGCAAACATGATTGATGTCATAAATGTAACAGATGCCACTAAAGTACCAGATGCCGCCAACATGATTGATGCCATAAATGTAACAGATGCCATAAATGTAACAGATGCCATAAAGATGCCATAAATGTAACAGATGTCATAAATGTAACAGATGCCACTAAAGTACCAGATGCCACCAACATGATCGATGCCATAAATGTAACAGATGCCGCAAATGGAGCAGGTCCTGCAAAAGTACCAGATGCCGTAAATGTAAAAAGTGCTGTGAATATTCAAATCCGTTTTCTGCTAGAGCCAGTAAACAGGACGAAGTTAAAAGGTTCTTCTTATTCCTTTCATTCTTTTTTCTTTTCTTCCTTCTGTGTTTTGACAAGCATTCATCAAAGCACCAGTTGTATGGAAAGCACAACAGGCCACACGCTTTCGACGACCTTTCGGTGTCGACCGAAGAGAACATCCCCCATGAAGTTTCCGACCGGGCGAAGTTTCTGGGCGACGTCACGGCCATGTTGTGGCACGTGGTGCCCCCTGTGCTGCTGGTCTTCGGGGACGTTCGGCAACGTGATGACGATGGTGGTGATGCGGGGGATGCGGGCTTCCAAGTCCATGGCCTGTCTGTCTCTGTACTTCACTGCCCTGGCTGTGTCTGACCAGTGCGTGCTCCTCATCACCCTGCTGTGGTTCTGGGTGGACGTGGTGTGTTCTCCTGCCCCCCCCTCCTTTTTCCACCTCCATCTCTTGTGTTCAGTCCCCAAATTTGCCTGGTGTATGAGCACCCGTGACGTCAGCGTGGTTCCTGGTGGCGATGACGTATCAGCGAGTGACGTCGGTGGTTTTGCCGCATCGTGTTCACATTCTGTGCACTGTAAAGAGAGGGAAGATATTAGTGTTCGTCGTGGTGATTGTCTCTTTTGCCTTGAACCTGCATTTCTGTTCACGTGGTCCTACTGGTCGGAGGAGAGGCAGTGCCAGTACCGAGAGAAGTTCAGGCATGTTGTGGAAGTCTTCGAGTGGTCGGAACTTGTCTGGGCATCCATGATCCCTTTCGTCCTGCTTGCTGTTGGGAATTCGATTCTGGTGTGGCAGGTGATCCGGTCCATTCGGCTTGCTGGGAAAATGAGAGTGACAGGAGACTGGCAGTCGGCGTCAGGAGCAGACAGCAAGGTGCATTCCATGACCACCACCCTCGTCCTGACCTCAACGGCCTTCTTGGTGTTGACGCTCCCCATCTGTATTCTAGATGTGTGCCTACAGATGACCTACACTGATCCTTCTGATGAAGATTTCCGGGCCATGATCACACTGGGCAGGACCATTACTGTATTTCTGTGGATCACGTCTTGTGCCTCCAACTTCTACCTGTACTTGCTGAGCGGCAGCCGATTCAGACAGGAAACGAAACGCTATTTGTGCTGTATCACAGGGAAGACCAAATGACCACCATCGTATGACTCTCATCATAGCCTGTGTCAGAGAAAGAAAACGACTTGGGTGGCCCAAACAGCCATCTTTAACCATTGTTGACCTATATCCATGAAAAATGAGTTTGTTGTGATTTCGTGTTTTAATTATTGAGAAACAGTCCTTTCCTTTTTTTTTTGTTAATGACATTCGTAATTTCCTCAATACAAAAAAATACTTTATCAGGCATTTTTTCAGGACTTCATTAAAGCGTTTGATTTCCTAAAATGGAAGTTACTATACAAACTTTTGCAGTCTGCGTCCAGAGTTAGAAGGGAGTACAGTTTGAGCGACAGCTATTAAACAAATTTATAGATGAATTTCTAAAAGCGTTTTAGATAGTCCAAGGCTCACCATGTATGCATGGCAAAAAACCGGCTGTGGCAGTATTAGGCCATACAATGTTTCGTTTCCTTTTTTTACGCTTTTAAACTATGCTAGTGTGCAGAGTTCCAGTAGCTTTCATCAGTACTTCAAAACATTTCAACAAAAGTTAAATTCCCTTCTTGGAGATTTTTTTTTTTAATCGTTAACAGCCCATATTTTATTTGTAAACAGAGCTTATTCCATTGAAGGGAAACTATAATACTGAGCGTGATTCCTTTAAATGTTAATGCTGGATGAAAGAAAATCCTATATCAATGTGGTTTGTGTTGACTCCTTAACTTTGTCTTGTTATCTGAAAATGCGATCCTACCGTGCGCGAACCAAGCATGGCAAATAGTTTGTACATTACAGTCAGGTACTTTGGTGAGAGCAAGTCCAAAGTAACTTGCTAGACAGGTGCTTCTAGTTGCAAAGTGAGACGACTTCAGGCGGAAATCTAAACAAATCTTAAATAAATGTTAGGGAACCGCCAAGAGAAACGTGGACAAACGAGTAACAAGACAAAACACGACGCGTTCCATTTAACGCCTGCCTACCTTGCGCTGAAGAGATCTAAGCTAAGTGACAAATTCGTTCAAATTCATTATCCTATTTGTTTGTGTCTTGCCTGAAGAAGACCTACGAGGTCGAAACGCGTCGTGTTTTGTCTTGTGACTCGTTTCGTCCACGTTTCTCTTGGCGGTTCGCTGACATTTATTTAAGATTAGACAAGTTTATTTGTCGGACAGGTTTTGGCTTAGTGACTTCACTCTGCACCATACAAACACCAGACACGATCAGTCTTCTCTCTTTGTTAACCCAGTCTCAGATTGTCTTTCTGCAACATGTATGGGGTACAATCAAGCGACATGTATATGACGTCATCGTACACTAAACATGACGTCAAAAGTTTTATGACGCACGTGTGTGGGAGTATGTGGGCGGGCTGCCTAAGAAGAAAAGAGCGACAGATATCAAAAGATACGCGGCTTGACCTTTTCACCCCACATGATGAAAGAGTGGGAAAGAAAATTTCGGCCATGTAGGCTAGAGCCGACAGTGGGGAAAGAAATCAATCGCTCCACTCGCCACGTTATTATCAAAAACGGTGATCTTTTCCCACCCCACGCGCCATTGGGAGGTGTTTGGGGGTGTTTGGGGGAGGGGGGGGGGGGGGGGGGGGGGGGAGGGGGGGGGGGGGGGGGGGGGGGGGGGGGGGGGGGGGGGGGGGGGGGGGGGGGGGGGGGAGGGGGGAAGGGGGGGGGGGGGGGGGGGAGGGTATTGAGCTGACGCGGGCAGAGGCAAAAGTAATTTTGGCAGGCGAGCAAAATTGCAGTGGTGAAGATGTTATCTGGCTATTCAGTTAATTCTGAATCCTGTGTGTGTGTGGAAAAGGGAGGGGGTGTGTGCGTGTGTGTGTGTGTGTGCGAGAGAGAGAGAGAGAGTGGTGTGTGAATGTGTGGTTTCTGTGTATATGGAGGTGTGCGCCCGCGAGTGTGTGTGTGTTGTGTGTATTTGAGGCGCATGAATTATGTGTGCGGGGATGCAAGTCTTCCGGAAATCCGGAGCAGAAAAAAGACGAAAACTTTTGTATCCAGATCAGCGAGGACTGCAGTGACTGGCTCGACAAAGTTTTGTTGGGGGTGCTTTTCGGCCTTGACATTTTCTACTTGCTTCATCTTGAATGTACTTTATGACGTGTGTTGAAATACTGAATAAATTCTCCGGAAAGAAAAAAAATGCTCAGAGTAATTATAATCTACTTAATTTTAGCTGTAAAATCTTTTTCCAAAAAAAAATATCGCGAA
>JADBJO010015206.1:32500-44670 GCA_016801955.1 Conus betulinus
TTGTGTGTGTGTGTGTTTAGTGTGTGTGTGTGTGTGTGTGTGTGTGTGGTGTGTGTGCGGTGTTGTGTGTGTGTGTGTGGTGTGTGTGTGTGTGTGCGTGTGTGTGTGTTGTGTGTGTGTGTGTGGTGTGTGACAGTGTGTGTGGTGTGTGTGTGTGTGTGTGTGTGTGTGTGTGTGTGGTGTGTGTGTGTGTGTGTGTGTGCTCTGTGGTTTTGTGTGTGTGTGTGCCCGTTGCGCGCTCCGCGGTGTTGTTGTTTTGTGTGTGTGTGTGTGTGTGGGTTCCCTTGTCTCTGTGGTGTGTGTGTGTGGTGTGTGTGGTGTGTGTTGATGTTGGTGTTTGTGTGTGTGTGGTGTGTGTATTGGTGTTTTTCTTGTGGTTGTGTGTTCTGTGTGTGTGTGCGTGCGTGTGTATGTGTCTGTGTGTCTGTGTGTCTACGTCTGTGTGTGTGATGTTCACATGACTGCAAACGAAACAATTTTAACTTTTCTTTTTGTTTAAGGTTTTTATTTTCAGTTTTTTCGTTGTGGTTTTCTCTTGGTGATTGCTGTTGTTCGTTGTCCGTCGTTTCGTCGTGGTGCGTGCCGTTGTTTGGTTGTTTGGGGTGGGGTTGTTGTTTGCTGCTGGGGGGGGGGGGGGGGGGGGGCAGCGTTTTGCTGTTGTTAGGGCTGGTCATCCCTTGCAGGTCATTATATAATGCCTATAGTGGACAGACATAAGCTCTGTTCGCAGTGTCCCTACGGTCTTCGTTCGGCGAGCACCTTGGCTCCGACAACCTGCCCTAAAGACGATGCGAAGAAATCTGCAAGGGAGGTAAGTGTCAGAGCTCGCGTTTCAGCGAAAGTGACCCCGCCGCCGTTTTCATGGGACATGTCGCTGGTGTGCACTCCTAAAGCCAATTTAGCGCCCCCAGCAGTCAGCTTAACAGTACAATCAGCCTTGGGGAGGGAAAATGCCGAAAACATGGGTGTGAATCGGTGTAACACCTGTAATGTAGTCGATTTCCCGATCGTTTTCCTAGCGTGAGTTTTCAAATCAAATATTTTATTCTCTAGAATCCCATTTCTTTTTTAACCCCCAAAAACTGAGAACAGGTTACTCTATTTGTGTAAAGAAAAAGACAAGGGTTATCTTCCTTTGATGTTTTGTTTGTTTGTTTTTGTTTGTTTGTTTGTTTGTTGTTTTTTTTACTAGAACATGATTATACATTTACAGGGTATAGCGGATGTGGACGTCTTAGGGGAAAACCCCCCAAAAATATAGCCACTAGATAAATATGGACGCCCTCATCCTCTTTTATAACTGTTACGTAAAAGTTTGAGTCATACGTTGCCTGCGAAATATTGTCTTCTTTTGACGTCAAAATGTACAGTCAACAATATCATCATGGGGAAACCTTGTGCGGACCAAAAACCTTGCCAGAGACAGAGACACAGTAGACCTGTTTGTAAAAAGTGTTTTTTCTACTACGGAAGGCCTATGTGGACAAACCCTCCAAATACATGCATGTAGGTACACACACCACACACACACCACACACACACACACACACACATATATATATATATATATATATATATATATAATATATATATATATGGAATATTGAAATTTTTTTATCTTGTCTGTTTTGTGGTTTTTAAACTCTCTGTTTATATATATATATATATATAGAGAGAGAGAGAGAGAGAGAGAGAGAGAGAGAGAGAGAGAGATTGTGTAACAAAGCTTGCTTTTATGTCTTAGATTGTAAAATAGGGGGGTGATAAGCTTCATATCTGCAGTGGTAGATGATTCTGCCTACTGACAGTATGTGCTTGAGTGGGTGAATGGGGAATAATAAACACTTCTCAAAATGAACCTTCAGCAAGCTTATAGTCTCCGAAGCGGGAGACCATCTCCAATGGGGCGGAAGCTCACTAATATATAACTCCTGGTCAGATACCGATATTTCGAAATCTGATTGTTTCTCTCCTCAGTGACCGCGGAAAATGGTAATTTGACTCCTCTGCTTTTTTTCGTTTTAAGAAGAATGCTATACACAGAAAAAGGCTGGTGTGCAATACCGTAGTAGTTGTTTGTTTTAAAAGAAAAAAAAAATGTTTATATATATATATATATATTATTTTTTTTTTTTATATATATATATATATAACAGAGAGTTTAAAAACCACAACAGACAAGATAAAAAGATTTCCAAAATTTTCGGCTTTAATGCCTTCCTCAGTGTTGGTGAGTATATATTATATATAATATTGTTAAAACGCCTGATATTTTTTTTAAAAGAGCTCGACCCCTTGGGGAGCAACATCTGTTAAAAGCAAGTGATTTAGAACCTTTTTTAAATCACTTGCTTTTAACAAATATATATATATATATATATATATATACACGCGCGCGCGCGCAACGAACTCACACACACACACACACACACACACACACAACACACACACACACACACACACACACACACACACACACACACACACACACACACACACACATGTAGAAGCACAGAGACAGAGATAGAGAGGGGGAGGGAGGGGGGAGAGGGGGGGGGCAATACGTATCATGACGAAGGCGTCACAGGGTGCGGTCCTCGGCCCATACACTGCACCCAATCTGACCATGCCGTGAGACCTAGACTCCGCCAACGACTCTGCACTGCTTAATACCCTGAAGGGGATGACAACTAACTCGTGCGAAAAGTTCATTATCACGCCCCGTCTGATGCATCAAACGTGTGGGGTGCACTTCCGCCATCACGCTCAAAACACACACACACATACACGCATGCACGCGCGCGCGCGCGCGCGCGCAAGCACGCACGCATGCACCCATGCACGCACGCGTGCACCCACGCATGCCACCACGCACGCGCGCACGTACGCACGAAACACAACACACACACACACCACACACACACACACACACACACACACACACACACACACACAACACACACACACAAACATGCACGCACGCACGTACGCACGAACGCGTGCGCGCGCGCGCGCACACACACACACACACACACACACACACACACACACACACACACACACACACACGTACACACGCACACATGCATCGACGGTGTGGGGTGTACTTCCTCCATTACTCACACACACACAGACACGCGCGCGCGCGCACACACACACACACACACACACACACACACGACACACACACCCACACACCACACACACACACACACACATACACATTTACGCGCGCGCGCACGCGCGCACACACACACACACACACACACACACACACACACCACACACACACACACCCCACAAACGCGCGCGCACACACACACACACCACACACACACACACACACACACACACACACACACACACACACACACCACGTCTTAATGTCTGGAATATCTCGGTAAGCTCGTCAGATTTAGGACTGTGTCAGACGTTAGATTTATGTCGTCTCTATGCCGCAACCTCACCACCCACCACCCCTTCCACCCATCCCATCCCCCCCCCACCCCCTCCCACCCCCTCCCGGAAACATCGCTTCTTTAAAAGGGGAAAATTGCAGGAAGTGGAATTGCAGGCGGACAGGAAGGAGGGAGTGAAGGGAGGGGAGGGGGGGGGGGGGGGGGGGGTCTGGGAGGAGAGAGAGACTAATAATTCAACAGTGTCCTTTTTGTTGTTTCATTCTCTCTCTCTCTCTCTCTCTCCTCTCTTCTCTCGTCTCCTCTCTCTCTCTCTCTCCTCGTCTCTCTCTCCTCTCTCCTCTCTCTCATCTCTCTCGTCTCTCTCTCTCTCTCTCTCTCTCCTCGTGTGTGTGTGTATGCGCCTTGGAGGAAAGGACAGGGTTGGGGGGGGAGGGGGTAGAAAAGTTGGGACGGAAGGGGGGGGGGGCTACAAGTTTGCATATCACGGAAACGGAAACGAGTAGGAGGAGGAGGCTAATTTAATGGACGTGACTGTTGTACAAGATGATGAAGGCTTTCATTCTTCATTTCGTTTTCCCCCCCTGAATACTCGTCTTCCTGCTCTTCCTCTTCCTCCACATACTCCTCTTCGCTTACTCTCCTTTCTCTCTCTCTCTCTCTCTCTCTCTCTCTCTCTCTCTCTCTCTCTCTCTCTCTCCTCTCTCTCTCTCTCTCTCTCTCTCTCTCTCGACTCTGACACACACACACACACACACACACACACACACACACACACACACGCACACACACACACACACGCGCACACACACACACACACACACACACACACACACACACACACACACACACACACACACACACACACACAGAGAGAGAGAAACACGCTCAGGCACCAACACCTACACACAACACACACACGCACGCACGCACACACGCACGCACGCCCGTGCGCGCACACGCACGCACACACACACACACACACACACACACACACACACACACACACACACACACACACACACACACACACACACACACACACACACCTTCACTTACTTATAACAGAAAGCAACACGCCAAACGTAATGTCCTAATCTGAACTTCCACTTCAAGACCCCTTTATCCATGTTTTGCTTTTTTTTTTTTTCCTTTGATGTTTTTAAGCTATAAATAAAAGTCGCGTGTGACAGTTGGGGATTTCCCGGTGCATGAATCATCATCATCTGGCGACAGGCTGGTGTAAAATGAGGGTGCAACCAACCACCACCCCCATGAATCACTCCGTAATGCCTGCATGCCTACATCACCCCCCTTCACACACACACACACACACCACACACACACACACACACACACACACACACACACACACACACCACACACACACAAGCACACACACGCACGTACGCACGCGCATGCACGCACACACGCACACACTATCTCTCTCTCTCTCGCTCTTTTCCCCCCCTCTCTCTCTCTCTCTCGCTCCCCCCCCCCCCCCTCCTCTCTCTCTCTCTCTCTCACTTTCTCTCATAAATTTGCTTTTTTAATACACATAAATACTTCAGTTGATGGGAACAGGAACAGAGAGGGAGAGAGAGAGAGAGAGAGAGAGAGAGAGAGACAGACAGACAGACAGACAGACAGACAGAGACAGAGACAGAGAAGATTGGAGAGAGAGAGGGGGGGGGGGAGAGAAGATTAGGGCTATGCTAATTGAGTTAAGTGACCGTCGCCCCAGTTTTTAAACAACAGAGTGCATCATACGACCCTTTGTGTGCTTTCTTCGTGAACCGTCCACGTCAACCTCCTTCCTGTACGTCCGTGCACTAGGGAGCGGTCATCTCAAGGGTTCGTTAGGAACTCCTCAGTTTAATATAGATCGGCCCAACGTGTCTGGGTGACATTTCTCGCTTTATATCCCAAAACAACCAGAGCTATTCTCTAAAGGCCTTCAACATCAGCCACACACACATGGGAGCAGACTGCCCAGGACAGAGACGGGTGGCGATCAGTTGTCCGCAAAGATGCAGAGACCTGCGAAGGCAATAGAATTGCTGCAGATGAGCAGCGCAGGATGATCAGAAAGACCAGTGTCAACAGATCTCCAACTGCTGCCACCACCATCCCCTGTCCGTACTATGATAGGTCTTTCTGGGCGCAGATCGGCCTGACCAGCCATCGACGCACTCACCCCCCGATCCCAGGGTGACTAGATGGTCTTCGTCGTCTCGACGGACAAACAACAACAACAAGAGGTCTGACCAGCGCGTTGTGTAGGTCAGACTTGGCAAGTCGTAACTTCTTACGTCCTCTTACCTTAGTCATTAACTCATTTAACCATCAGCTTTTAAATCATGCGCAGTGTGGTCTCGAAACTTAACGGATGTGTGTAGGGTATACGGACTAGTCCGCACGCAGTGACGCCTCCTTTCTGAAACTGTCTCAAACCCAGACAGCACTCAATCTACCTCCCACCCCTTCCTCCCCAGCGCCTTCTCCCACCCCCACCCCCCCACCCCCCTCCCAGTACCATTTCCATTTCCGCCCATTGTCAGCGTCCCGTCCATACCATGTGCATATTACTACTACTTTTCTTCCCATCCCCCTCCTTTCCCCTTTCCCTCCCCAACTTTTGACACAGCCAGGCCACACAGCCAAGCTCTGTGGCAGGCCCTAAAGTGAGCAGTCCCCTCGCCCCTCTACTCCTCCCCAAGGAATCCCACATCACACACTGCCGTGAGGACACTCACCGAAGAAAACACTGCGACTTGCTAAGTCACCCTTCGGGCACTGTCCACCAGTACCACTGAACAGTAACAGGTCGTAGTAATAGTAACGGGACTTTAAATCTCCCGCTGATGACTGTGAAGGCTTAGCCGCAGAGCTACCGTGAGCCCTTCCCTTCCACCGCCTTTACCTGCCCTGAACCCCTGAAAGTGCTCTCTCTCTCTCTCTCTCTCTCCTCTCTCTCTCTCTCTCTCTCTCCTCTCTCTCTCTCTCTCTCTCTGTGTGTGTGTGTGTGTGTGTGCTGCGCGCGCGCGCGCGCGCGCGCGCGCGCGCGTGTGTGTGTGTGTGTGTGTGTGTGTGAGTTATATGTGTGTGCGTGTGTGTGTGTGTGTGTGTGTGTACAAGCAGAAACTATAAGCTTCCCTGGGCAGCACCAAATTTGGAGTACGGAAATGATGAAACAATGCTTTTGCTTCCTTCTCCTCCTCCTCCTCCTCCTCCTCCTCTTCTTCTTCTTCTTCTTCTTCGGTGTTCTTCGTCTCCTTTCTTCTCCTCCTCCTCTTCTTACTCCTCCTCCTCCTCCTCCTCCTCCTCCTCCTCCTCCTCCTCCTCCTCCTCCTCTTCTTCGTCTTCTTCTTCTTCTCTCCTCCTCCTCCTCCTCCTCGTCTTCTCCCCTCCGCCCCTTACTCTTCTTCTTCCGTTTCCTCTTTAACATCATCCTCACTGTCATCTTCTTCTTCAGAGGCATGTTTAGGTTAGATTTTATTTGAGTAATCGTACAATTGTCATTGAGATGTTTTCCCATCAGAATCATTGAATGTACGTTTTCGTTATACGAGTGATTTTGAAGGAGTGGGTGTATACTTTAATATTGGGTATACCTCTTCCGCCGCACATTTTGTATCGAGAATTTTCTTTTGATTTCACCGTATTTTTTAAATCAAACTTGAAACACATGTTCTGTAAACATATCTCTCTGGAGCACAGGAGGGGGCTGGGTAAGAATATCCATAAACATACTTATTTTGATAGCTCCTATGATGTGAGCACTGCTATTCTACCTTATGGTGTCATTACAACTCTAGGCCACACATTTTTGAAAGATTTACCACTACAACTCTAAGAATTCATCAGTTACATAAATTTTCTGTCATATCTGTCAAATCATTTGTAAATTAAAGCCCTATAGATTTTAAAAATGATAAGGGTTCCATTCCTTTTTAATAGCTTTTCGTTGATTTTTTTAATACGTAACAAGAATGTTTCTTCTTCGCAGTTGTTTAATATAAGTCCAGATATTAAATTCATAGAATCTGTAAACAACTTTTCATGTGATCTTTTATTTCCTTCCAATGTAAAGGTGATGTCGTCTCCAAGCTGACTCTGTGTTTTTTTTTTTTTTTTTTTAGTTTTATGTCTTTAACATCTTGATCTTGCCTTATTTGGGCTGCTACTACTACTTCTCCACCCCAGAACAACAGATTGGGCAATATAGAATCCCCTTGTCGGCAACCCCTTCTTTTGGAATAACTTGAAGAAACTTTCCCGTTGACTGTCCAGTAAGACTTTATCTTTTCATGCAAAAATTATGTCCATTGTTCTATTCTTTTTTTTACGAAGCCAAAGGCATAAATAACTCCACAACATCTATCACCAGTCAATCCAATCAAGAGCTTTCTCAAAGTCGACAGGAACTGACAACTAGGTAATGATTACCTCTTTAATTATTACGTAAATTGTATAGTGTTCCTTAACTATCGTCTATGTAAGGCGATTAACATCTGAATAATGAATTAATTCAAACAAGCGTTCGTTACCATCGTCCATGTATCAACTGGGGGTGGAACTCACATTCATCTTCTTTATTGTCGTCTTAAACACATTGTCGGCAATGCGCTGGGCTGTTTGAAACACGTTTGTCCTTGCGACACTAGCATTTCCACACCACAATTCAACGTTTTCTCTGCCTGTGTTTCTTGTAACCTAACTTTGTCACCCACCCCCCCTCCCCCCTCCCACCCCCCCTCCTCCCCACCCTCCCCCACCATCCCTCCCCATCTCCCCCCCCTCCCCCTTATCCTCCCTTTCAAACCGTCCTTATTTTACGACGATCCTTACTTTTGTGAGCTGACAGGTGGGCTGTTCCAGCATAAAGATCTTGTCTTTCCCAGGGTGGGGCGGCACTTTATAACACACCCCTGTCCGCCGGTGGACATTTTTTTGTCCATCAAAGAGGAAGTTTAATTTATTTTACAGCTCTGTTCTTTGTGATCAGAATTATAATCATCATCGTAAAAGGAAAAGAGTCTAAGACGGTGGATGCCGTCTCGGTAGTCACTCGCTGTATGTCTCCAGGCTGTACAGGCTGGATAGTATGCGTGGTGAACAGGGAGAGTGGACATGACAGCCGGTGGAGGGGTGGGGGGAGGGGGAAGGGGGGAGTGGGAGGGGAAGGGGCGGAGAGGTTGACGTAAAAAGCGCTGTGATTTATGTCTCCATCGCCAGATTCTGTGTGGTGTGAACAAACGAACATGTAGATTTTGGTCTTTTCTGTCCCCTCTCTGTCTTCGTCTGTCTGTCTGTCTGTCTGTCTGTCTGTCTGTCATGCTGTCCTCTCTCTGTCCTCTCTGTCTCTCTGTCTGTCTCCTCTCTCTCTCCTCTCTCCTCTCTGTGTGTGTGTGTGTGTGTGTGTGTGTGTGTGTGTGTTGTGTGTGTGTGTGTGTTGTGTATTCCGATTCTATATCTTCTTCCCCTGGAACACGTATAACCATTGTGCAACCTTGCTCGCGACTTTTTTTTTTTCTATGATTTTCTTCCTTCTCTTCTTTTTTTTAGGTGGTGATCTCATCACAGTAGTTTTTTTTTTTTAATTTTCACTCACCTCCCTCTCCTCCCTCATCACCCCTGTACCCCAACCAAACACCGTCGACCACCCCGCCATCTTTTCTTCCTCTTCCCTACCCTAACAAACCCCCCGTACCACGAATCACCCCTCCATCTTCCTCACCATTCCCATCACCCCCCCACCCACCCGCCCCACCCGTCCCCCCCACCCACCCACCCCCACCCCCCCCCCCTGTCGACCCTCTTCCCGGTTAGCAGACGGCCTGTCCTCCATTCTTGTCAGGGGGGAAAGAGTGGAGTGGGGGTGGGGGTGGGGAGGGGTGATTGCTTCCTTTTGTGACGCCACGGTTTTGTTATCTCAACCATGCGCCGAAAGAAAAAAAGAAAAGAAACACTCAAACATCTCTTCAGTGAATAGAGAGTTTCAAAAACAAACAAAACAGAAACCAGAGATTTTCCCGTTTCAGGTGAGGACTCGAACCTGTTAACCTGGAATTGCTCTCAGCGTGCTGAAGCAAGTGTGTTGCTGTCTGCCCCGGGGGGGCCACCAGTTCGCAGCAACCTTGGTCCCTCGAAAAAAAAAAAAAAACTGCTTGTAGACGTTTTTTTCCGGCGAATAGACGCCCTTCTTTTTCACTGGTAAAGTGTAGCTTATATCGTGGCCTTTTTTTTTTTTTTTTTTTTTTTTTTTTTTTTTTTCTTTCACCCCCTTTCCTTTTTCTTTTTTCTTTTTCTTTTTTTTTTTTTTTTTTTTTTTCATTCTTTTTTGTTTTTTTGTCCTTTCTTTCTTTCTTTTTTTCAAACTGCTATTCCATTTTCAGAAAGAAGAAGAAAAAAAACGTGATGAGGCGGTGGATGGGAACAATGCGGCGGGCCGTTTTTAGGGTGAGAAGGCCGCAGTACAAGGGAGTGTGCCTTTAATTCTGTGCTCCACATATTACATCGCTTACTGGGTGGTGGTGTGATTTTTGGGGTGTATGACAGGAGTTACGAAAGGCGTTTTGGGGGTGAGGGCGAACATCTCTCCCTCTCTCCTGCTCGCTCTCCTCCTGGCGGCCGGGGGGGGCCTCTCCCTGTTCTCCGGGGCTCCTCCTCTCCCGTCTACGGTCTCGCCCCTCTCCTCTCCCCTCCCTCCTCCCTCATCTCAATTCCTCTCCTCCCCCCTCCCTCTCTCTCCTTCCCCCTCCTCCCTTCTCTCCTCTCCCTCTAACTCTCTCCCTCTCCTTCCCAATCTTCTCTCGCCTCTGGTCTCCCCTCTCTCCCTCCTCTCTCCTCCTCCTCCTCCTCCTGTGTGCATGAAAACCGAATTGTGCTGCGCTGCGCCGTGCAATGCACATGTGTGTGTGGTGGGGTGTGTTGTGGTGTGTGTGTGTGGTGTGTTGTCTGTCCTTTTTTTTTTGTGGTCCCTATGGTCGCTGTCTTGTTTGTGTGTATCCTCCTATCTTTCTACAGTTTATAAGTTGTGTGGAGTGAACATAGCTATAGTGACCTACGTAAAAACATATAAGCTTTGTGGTGAGGCGCACGCGCAATGCCACATCCTCCATACGACGCGCCCGCGCGCCGCATGCAACGCATGCCGAACCACGTTATATTTCGTGCTTTTAGGACCGCGATTTTACCTGTCGGAGTCCCCTCTTGTTTCCCGTAAAAGATTTCTTGGGCTTAAGCAATATATGCCAAAAACTATTTCCCCTACGCCCTGTTTTTTGACCAAAATCCTGGGTAAAAAAATGGATATGAACACCAGTGGACGAACTCCATCCAGTTGAGGCGGTGGATCCAAGAATCAAAAGAACGGACCCCAGTTTGTTTTTTTTTTTTGTTTTTTTTTTTTTGTTGTTTTTCTTTTCTTTCTTTCGCACGTTTTGAGAAGATCAGGGGCATTTCTTCCTGGACATTTTCCCGGAATTTTCAGCCCTGTTTTTTACATCTCGGTATCCTACATCTCGGTAACGCCTTTTGTGACAGAAATTCAAAAGACACTGCAAACCACTGCCCACAATCACTAAGAGGAGAGGAGGTGGTTTGGTGTGTTGTTTGGGGGGGGGGGGTTTTATCCGACTTAGAACTACCAAAACGGTCCCGCAAATTGAGCTAGAGACCTGTGCAACGACCCCCAAATTGTTCCCTGAGCATAGCTAATGTTGCAAGTTATTACAAAACAGTAAGTTTTCAAAGTACAGTGAACAAGCGGGCCAGAAGTCAAAACTGAAAATAAGAGCTTGAAACACTGGGGCCTGTTTATATGCACGCAACACGTTTGCTGTGATAACGAGCCTGAAACTGGTTTGGGTGGACGAAAAGAAAGACTGCTGACCACTGAGGAAGAATTTCCCTCAGCAAAAGGGGCGACAGGTCCGGGTCACGGTGCCCCCCCGGACATTACCAACAACTGGTCTATTCAAAATGCTGAAAAGCCCTGCAGTGTGAACTCTCATGTGCTGTCCCCCCTGAAGGGGTAATGTCCCACCGCCTCTCCACCCACCAACCTCTCCAACCGTCCGGTCCTTTTTTCCTCCGGCCATCTGTCCGCAGATTTCCCCCTTCCCCCTCCCTTCTCCCAGCCCTGTCCCCCCCTTTTGAGTCCATTGTCCCTATGGTGACTGAGGGCCTTATTCCAACCTCCATGCCTTTCCCTCCATCACATTCTATCTTCCCCGGTGTGGGTGTGTGGTGTGTGGTGGTGTGTGTGTGTGTGTTGCGTGTGTTTGTTGTTGGTGGTTGTTTGTCCCCCTGTCTGTCTGTCCTGTCCTGTCTTTCCTCTGTGTGGGTGGTGTGTGTGTGTGTGTGTGTGTGGGTGGTGGTGTTGTGTGTGTGTTGAGAGGGCCGCCGTTCGTTGTTTTTTTGTTATTCGTTTGTTGTTTTTTTGTATCGTTCCGTATTTTGGTTATCGGGGGACCCCACCTGAAGAAGGACCAATGGGTCAAGATTTCGTTTTCGTCAGTGTTTGTCCGCATCAGTTTCTGGCTGTGTGTTTCCAGATTTATTTTTGTGACATTCCATTTCACACTAGTTTATTAATAACCTAAAAATTTATACACAGGCCGGATCTTACTGGGCAGGATGGGGGGTCGTACCAAAGCAGATACTAAGGATCCCGATATTGCGGAAAGATGCAAACTTATCAGAATGTTCCACGAGGTGTTGTGCCAGGGGTGGTTCTTGCCGGCTTCG
>JADBJO010015207.1:0-44669 GCA_016801955.1 Conus betulinus
TTTCTGGTAGCCCTATCTTTGATGATTGTTCACTCTGTAGTGTCTTTCTGATTAGTCTGCCTGTTTATGACTTCTCTCTAAATTAATTGGCCCCTTTTTTTTTACCAGTTTGTAATGTATTCTATCGCCTGGGTATTTAGTGGGTTCTTCTTTTGTCCTCACTGTTTTGTCTAGTTATTTCAACAAGGGACCACGCTCGAGTGGTTCTCTAATGTGACATTGTGACGTCATTTGGATGATGTCGGTTGTGTGGCTTTTCACGTGGCTATTTTGTGAAAGTTATGTTAGGGTTAGTGCAAGCAAGTACCATTTTGCTGTCCGCCTCTATGTAATGTTCCGCTCTCGCGTGAATCAGTGTGTTTGTGGGCGTTGTTGGTTATTTAAACTTTCAGCGTGTCCGTCTGCCCCCCAGAGACGGCTTATGAAACAGCAATTAATGCCGCAAGGCTCGGTATGGACTTAGGGATGTGCGATTGTGTTATTTTGATTTGGTTGGAAATATAGGAAACCACTACACAGATGATTGGTGGTTTCCAGTTTTCTTATTATTAGTGCACACAGTTGTGTAAACATGGAGATAGGCTCAGGTGATGTCTTTTCCAATGAAAAATTGTATGCTCATCACTTTCGCGAAATGACTCCGCAACTACGCATCTGCCGTGTTGCACGGCGAGGCCTTTTTCGCCCGACTTGTTTATGGATATGTCTGTTAATGTAATCTGAGATTGTCTAACTCTGTGTGTTTGGAAACAGGTAGTCCTTTTGTGTGTGTTTAGTCTGTGCGTTGATAACCCCGTTATCCCGTCGATACCTTCATTGATCCATGTCTTTTGTGTACTGTTCGTATAGTCCCTGCCAGCTTTTTTGCACGGGGGGGATAGCCCCAATTGCCAATAGTTTAGGATTATGATTATTTATGTTGCTCGTTTGCAAAGACCACCCGTTTTTATACTAACGCAATCATGCGCTATTTTTTACGGGGAGGGCAGTCGTGTGTTTTTTCTTGCACGTACCTGTGCCTCAATTTTGATCAGGACATGTCACCTTGTCGAATGATTTATATTTGCCTATGTCTCTTGAACTTCTGTATTTGGCCTACCTATTTTCATGTATGATTTCATAATCTGTCATTCTGACACCATTTTGATACTGGGTTGGCTTAATGCTGTAATGATTGTTGTGACTCATCAGTGTTTGGATCCTTGCTGTATGATAGTATATGGACCTTGTGACTAGTTTCGCTTATGGAAACTTTGTCAGGCGGAATGATAAGTTTTTTTTCAATAAGATATTCTTAATATATACCCTCTGTATCTGATCATCATTGCCCCTCCGCATGTCCAAAATTCCGCGGTCAATCCAGAGCGGGTTCAGGCGGCCGGTGCGAGGTTGGGTGCTTTCGAGTGTGGATGATACGAAATAAAGAGGAAAACCAAACAAATTGTTTTTGGTGTTGTATCCTGTGGTAACGAGAAGAGGAATGTTGTCCACTCGTCACTCCGTATTGCTTCTACTCCTTTCGACAGCCCCTGACTGCTTGCCTTACAGGCAGGCGACGCGACAGAGACACAGAACAGTCATACACCCGCTTTTTTGATATAGTTGATGGTTGAGAGAGGGCGAGATGAGAGAGGATGACCCCCGAGATGAGACTTTTGAAGAGAAGGGTCTTTTCCATGCCAAACGCATTTTTCTGGCCAGTTTTTTACACATAATGCCGTTTTTAAAACGGCTTTTTTTTTTCCCCTCCCCCCCCCTTTTTTTTTCCCATCTCTCCGTGGGACATATAATGAACACAGTTGAGGCCAGTGGTAATCGCTTGTCATCACTGAGCATGTTTCTGTCATTTCGTCAACACCGCTATTGTCTGGCTGTATGTTTGGAACTCGAAAATTACTGCTGGTCTATTGCCCGGTGTGTGTGTGTTGTGTGTTGTGGGTTTCGTCAGTGTGTACCGGTCCGTGGGTCATATATATAGTGTTCCACCATCGCCCCCAGACACAGGACAAATCTAGGGGCATGATTTTTGCGATCTTTCTGAAAATTTGTAGTACAGGTTCACACTATGTGTTTGCACAGATGATGCCCAACGTGTACTTTTACCCGCGATGCCCCGTTACTTTATTATAGCGATATATCGGCCAATAACCCCCTGTTTTTGTTCTTATGGGAATATCTCCCCAGAAAGTACTTGGTGAACTCGTAGCACAAAGTTGGGTGCATGCGCATGTTCATTATGGTGCATGGCCATGCTTTTTTGTTGTGTACTGCCCGCGACGTGTTATTTACCTGTTATGGTCGTGTGTTTAACGGCTACGAAAAGCTAAGACCAGTTCAGTTTTTATCCTCCCTATATAGAATATTCTTAGAAGGTATGTGCCTTTTATCTCTCTGAAAAAGTTGTATGGTATGTTCAATATGCGGTCCCCATGGCAGCGGATGTCGATTTTTCGGTGTTTTTTTTTTTCCCTTACCGTTAGTAGCACGTCACTATCGGACCTATAACGCCCATAACGGTTTCTCTTCTTATGGGAATCTCACCAAAGTAATTGGGCCTCGAACTTTTTAAAAAAAATTGTAGGCTTATGTATATGGGTTCATGTGATGTACCAACCGGTCGTTATTTTAACGTTATAAGCCGTTACACGGCTAGAACGGCCCTAACGGTTTTTTCTTCTTGGCTGGAATATCTCACAATAAAGTATGGGTCTCTGATATGAGCATGAATAATATTTGTTTTATGTTTCATTGTTGGCATTAGGAGTTCACGGAGTTCAGTATTTTTTTTCGATGTTTCATTTACCGTTAAAGCTGTAACGAATAATGGGCTATAAACGGCCTTAACGGTTCCTTTTCTTCCTTATAATAATGTTCGAAAGTACGTGCCCGTTCCTCGCCCGATCTTTCATGCAAAAGCTGTGGTATGTTATCATGGGTCACGGATAAGCGCGTTCTTGTTTATTTTTAACACTTTTTTGTTTATTATTGCAGTTTACGCGCCGGTACTAACTGGCCCTCCAAACGACTTTTTCCTACTTTATGGAATAGATCGCTCCGTATTCAAGACCTACCCCCAATGGGAGTACGTTTACATGAGTGCATATGGTCCTATACTTCTGGTGTTTGGAATATTATAAAAAGATTTGAAAACGTTGGGCACCCCTTTTTTCCTGCCACCCTCGTACTATTGTTTGGTGGTCTTGCTTGCCCGGCATTGCTTGTCCCCCATCGAATGCTCGTTGAACGCGACCTTTTTCACTGTCATGTGAGTTGAAATAGTCATGGGCCCCTCCGGGGTTCGGCGGGGGTGGGCCAGGGCGCGTCGAATGCCCGCCACGGCGGCCCCCCTGGCTCTGGGGAAAGAAACTCAATGGCCTCCATAATGATGGCATCGAACCGCCAGCAGTCTGTGTTTCGTTGGGTTTTAGATGCCTGACTGTGTACCTGGGAGTCAGGACATGGACATAGGGCAATCCGGAACACTAAAAATAAGTAAAAATGGACACGGTCGGCGCAGGTTTCTCTGTGTGAGTCTCACGGACGCCACCACGAGTTTCAATACCGTCTATCTGTGGTTTCAGAGCTATTGAGTACAAAACGCGGCCCGGTCTCTGCGACCCCGCCGACGATGTGAATTGAAGAAATTAGAATCCATGCGCTAATGCTTGATGTAAAATGCGCCCGAAATGCACGTTTTCCCGGCTTGGATTGTGATGTGGGGAAAAGGTAAGGGTTGGGCATGCATTAGTGATGGAGAGGTACCAGAAGCGAGCATAGGTGGAAACCCCAATCGTCCAGTCGGGCTCGAAGGAACATGCCCGAATTGCATTCTGAAGCAGGACTGTGATTTCTCATCCACGGAGTCATATTAGATTTTCTTTTCCTGTGTCTGGGTCCGTGCCGTCCGTCTGGCGTCTGTCTGTCTTGTCTCTCTCTCTCTCTCTCTTCTCTCTCTCTCTCTCTCTTTATTCCTTATCACACCACAACAAAGGGACCGCGAGCGCGCGAGAGAGACGCGAGAGGAGAGGAGATTGTGGGGGGATTCTCACCTTGAGAGAGACTTATTGATGTCCCACCCCCTTTTTTTTTTAAAAGAGAACCAAAGCTCAAAAACTGCTAGATTAACTTTTATTCACTTACGGTTTTTACACGGGTGTGAGCATAGATCAGGCGCTGTCCACAGCAAGAATTTTCATCGTCTTGCTAGGCTTTTCTTGAGGGCCACCCACTTTTTTAACACACACCCAACACACTTATCATTAAACACACTGTTCGCCGCGCTACCACCACCCTCGCGCACGCACTGTTGCGCACTGAACACATCCACACAGACACTACTATCACACACACACAATATTTATCAGCGCGCGCTGTGCGGCGCACGCACAACACACTACCACACACACACAACACACATAAGCACACATACCACACGCTGCGCGCGCCGCGCGCGCATACACAAAAATCACCACACACACACACACACACACACACACACAGAAATGCTATGATATAATAAATCGGCGCGTGAAAGTCATTATTTTTGTGGGTAGTGTGCTACTCTCTCTCTCACCCAACACCACACACATCTACCCACTATTTCACACCATCACTCTAACTTAAACAAACCATACCCACTATTAGACAGCAGAGTATACATGCGTGCGTTCACACCCCATAGAGGACTCACAAAGAGCCATGGTGTACCGGAGAGTTATGAGATTGAGGAGATGGACCCGTTAGAGAGAGTGATGAGAGAAAATAAAACAAAGTCTCTCTCTCACCTCTCTCTCCACACACTCTCTCACAACACCCTAAAACATATTAGTAAACTCTCGCTCCTCACTCTCTCTCCTCTCTCCTTATTGTACTCCTGTGTCACGACACAACAACACACACAACACTCACACACACACACAAACACCACACACACACATCACACACATTCACACACACACACTATAGATAAGGTATACGGCGTGCTTCATAGGACCTAAACGACAGAGGAGAGAGAGAGAGAGGTTTTGAGAGGAGCGCGCGAGAGAGATGAGAAACATGCAACGGTCTCTCATTCTTTGTCTCGCGTGCTAAAGACCATTTTTCTCTCTTCTCTTTTCTATCGTTCGCTCTCCTCTCCCTGCTCTCTCTCTCTGCACGACATACAGCCCCACTAGTCATCACGCCACACTTCCCACTCGGCGCGTCGTCTCGTCCCCGTAACGCAAGATCACACACACACCACACACAACATACAACACACACTACCCACTTATCACATTGCAGTGCGCTACACACACACCCCAAACATTCTGTCACGCCAAACACACATCGCTTCTAACGCACTACCCATCTCAACCGCACATTCTGCACGCCACACTACCACACGCGCGCGCGCTGTCACCGCCGCGCGCGGCCTTATAGCATAACACACCTAGTCTCCTTAAGCAGTCATGTATTCAACACAGTAAGGTATATTTCGCCGTTTGTCCATGTCCAATTTCCATATGTTCTTTGCATCTGCCATCTACTGACACACCATCGTACACAGATGTTTACTCTTGGAATCGCGCGACGGTGAATGGATGTCTTGGTTTTTTTCCTACATAGTTATATAATCTTTCAGCACACCATCAGTCAGGTAACAGCTTACGAACATAAAACACGCTTTATCTCTGGCGGGACTTATTCCTGAGAAAACTAGGACTCCATACTAAGTTCGAAAGGTCCCCTCTTTAGTATAGTCAAAAAGTCTTCACAGCACACAGACAGTCCTGTCGCGCAAGGCTGGAAATTATGTTTCTTCTCATATTTGTCTTTTATGTGTGTTGGCCAGTGGGTGGTGTGGTGTGTCGCGTTCCCTTTGTGCCCTCCCACGTCTTGCTCGCCCGCTGTGCGTTGCCTGTGTTGTGTGATGTGCTTTTTGTTCGCTCTGTACGTGCTGCTGCGTTTCCTTTCCCTTTCGTTTTTTTTTTTTTTTTTTTCCCTTTGTCGTGAGTGTATCCCCCGCCCCGACCTGTGCATGTGCCCCTAGCCTTCTCTTGCGTGTCGTGTTTTGTGTTGGGGGTGTGTGTGTGGGTGTGGGTTAGGCTTGGTTAGTTTATAGCCAATAGAGATGTGACTAACTGCTGTCATCTTTTACTGTCATAATGTCAGTTTATTCACTTCATTTGAACCCATGTCACTCGGTCAAACAACGCAGTTTCACGCTGTTGTTTGTGTCACTCATTTGGTTGTGTATGTCTAGTAGATAATTTCATTGTACGCACGGTCATCTTCAGAGTGGATCATGTTTTTCTATCGGTTTTCTACTACACTGTCCTTTTGTCTACCCACCGCTCTTCATAGTCTTCGTTAGATATACGGTTAAAAACTTTAAACAGGAAGCACACTTGTAGGTAGCAGTGTGTCTTGGCTTGTTAAATGTACTTAGATAACTAATATTCAGTATCATATGACATTCCTATTATGTCACGATCGTGTGTTGTTTTTATCAACCGATAGTCTTTTGTGGCTTAAACATACTCACACTTTGCGCATGTTAGCACCGCATCCCTGTACCTACTGCTTCTCACCAGAGGGTGTCACCTTTATTACACTCATTGTGATATCTTGATACGGTAAAGTGATTGAAGAATGTCTTTTGATCGTTTGATTGAGCTGCGACTGTATGCCAGATTTTATCGATTAAAACGGACCCCCAGTTAACCCCAAACTTTTTAACTCGGATGTCCCTTGGTATGTTATGCTAGAGGTAAACCGATATGAAGGTGGAGAAAAAAAGCTATTCATGGCGTGCACCTGGGCGCACCGGCGTCGAGATAGTTTCAGACTTATATGGACCTGCATCTCCTGGTATTTTATCATGGAGACAGATTCTATTGTATTTTCTTCAACCCCACGTCACTGTTACAGTACCAAAATAGCCTGGTGTTTTTCCATGACCACTTTTATTCACTAATTGCCTTCAACGTTTCTGATACGCGTCAGTATTTTGTTATGCTGTATAAAGTGGCTTGACCCACACAGCGGTTTGGATTTTTAGACATGACCGATGGGCGAGATTTTTTTCACTGTCCACAGTCTCCGGCTCTAGGTCGCCGAGACAGCTGATCTTCTATTAGCGAGCGGTTAATTTATCAGAGTGTTGGTGCAACTCACGCGATTGATGGCCTATTGATAGCAAGGCACACGTCTTAGAGACTCACCCCCCGGCTTCTGGAAACAGCAGGAAGACCGAAGCGTGATCCATCAAGGTTTGACATTAAGACTGTCAAAAAGGACGGGCCAGTGCCGCACATCACCGTCAGGAGGCCCGCGAAATGGTACGTTTCGCCTCCTCGCCTCAACACACCTAGGTCAAAGTCTAATTATTCTCGAGCAAAATTGTACTGTGAATCCGCCACTCTCCTCTTTTTTTCCCCCGGCACCATTTTGATTTGTTTTTCTATGCCAGCGGAGTTCCGAGGACAGGTCCTCCCACCCGTGAAATGAATACCCACCAAGATGCCCATCAGCTAGGAACTAGTCACCCCAATGTTGTGCCGTGCTCCGCATTTTTTCCTATTTTTGTCGCCCCACCACCCCTGGTGTGCTCCTAGGCAGGTTTCTAAGCTTAAATTCATAATTCACCCTTGTATGGACTTGAGTATTGTTTTTTACCATTGTGAAAAAGAAAGTGGTAACCGTACCCTAGGGACCTAAGTTTTAACTAGACTTTTTTCATGCACACGCATCCTAGACTTTAACCTATGGAATATTTTATTTCGTGCTATAGATCTTCCTTGAACGTGGCCAAGGAGTAATTAGACCATGTGTACATTCTACGTGGTGTTTCCAGGATGACTGTTCGAATGTATACGAGCTGGAGCATTCGTTACCAAAAACTCTATCCATCATGCGACACTGTCCCATACATCACTACAATAAAGTGATGGTTGTTTTTTTTTGAAGGATGGTCTCACCTCAGTGAGCAGCTTCAATCCGCAGGTGGACTTCAGTTTTCTTCATAGAGCTTTTTCACAGTTTGCAGAGAAACATGGATTCACCATACGACAAGCAGCCCATATCATCCAGGAGGAAATAGTGATGCCGAGCGTGCAGTGAAAACCGTGAAGAACTTTCCAGCCAGATCAGAAGATTCCTACCTGGCTCCACTTCAGTACCGATCCACACCATTCCAGTGTAGTAGATACAGTGTGCCAGCGATTCCGTCTTTGTTAATGCCTCACTGGTTGAAACTGAAAGAGGTGAAGGCAGAATAACCAGCCCAGATTAGCATGCAGAAGAATTATTTCGACAGACGACCCAAGCTGCAAAGCAACCCAGTTGCCAGTTTTTTTGCTGCCAGGAGAAAAGGTCTACGTAAAACAAAACCAAAACGGGTCAGATGCTGCAATGAAGAAAGCAATCAGTGACAGGTCCTACATTGTCCAGACCCCAAGTGGAGCTCTTTAACGAAGAAACAGGCGACATCTAAATCGCCGATGTACAAACAGTGGACATTCTCAGGGTCAACCCAGCTGTACCCTTATAGTCCAAGGTCCACAGGGAAAACATGCAGTTAGATTATGAGTATGAAACCTGAGCAACAAACTGGAGCGACATAGTCTTTTTCACCGCCCAAATCTAAGGGTTATAACACAAGAGAAATGGTCGCTTGTCTTAGCCACCAGATAAGCTGAAGCCGTGAAAGTGAACGGAGACAAGAGAACGGAATTAGCAAATGTGTTCATATGATTTAATGTGACAGTTGGAAATGTTGGTTCCATACTAAGAAGTTAAACAGTTTGAATGCGACAATTTCAGTTATAGTATGCAAAGTTGAAGACTTGTTTTATCGAAGGAAAAAAAGGGAATTGTAAGGTTATCGCCCTTGTTTCAGAGATCAGCTTGAATGAAAATGAGCATCCGGAGACTCGACTCAATGGAAGGCGTTTAAGAAGCTCAAAGTTTGGCTAGCTCTAGCACATCGATCGGTGTTTTATGATATTGTAACCTGCTTGATATGTTCAACAACCAAACATTTAGGTGCCTGACGTTTCACTTTTAACGAAGGTTTTAAGTACGGGGAAAAGTTCTGATTTTTACACACACACACACACACACACACACACACACACACACACAGAAAGGATTCAACAGAGCTGCGTCAGCATGTATGCCAACCGCCTGGTATCTGTCTTAACAAACCGTTATCCATGAAACGCAAACAGGTATCTGGATATGTGTTATACTGGTGAGGATATTCGAATCTTTTATAATACTTCACTACATGATGATAGAAAAAAAAAGTCCCAAGAAAGGTGTAGCTAAAGACTATGAGAAGGCCTTCGATGTTATTTCGTGGCTTTTCTTGTACAAAATACTTGATTTTTTTTTCTATTTGGGTCTTGTCATGTTTCATTTGGTAAATACTCTTATTTACGCATGTACACTTGTGTATCTGTCAAAGATCTGTGTTCTACAGTAGATATAGTCCTTCAGCAAAGTGACTTGTTATCCCTCATCTTTACTTTCTTCATGCAGAGATATGGTCTCTAGGGATCAGACCAAACGGTGTAATTTACTGTCTAAGGATTAAAACTACGAAACGTGTTTTACTGTCGCAGTTTGAAAGTGATACTGCCCTCTGTTAAGAAGGCTCGGAAAATGTTGAAACGTTTACTGACCCAATCTGACAATGATACTAACATCTGTTTAGAAGGCTGAGAAAAAAGTCTTTCAATGAATTCATCGCCGTACCGAAAAATTCACTAAAATGTCTGGACTCAAGTAAACTTCAACAAAACTCAGATCATTTAGAGAGGCAGCCGATGAAAAAAAGCGATTTTCAGGCTCTGTTGGCTTTTCTTTTCTTTTTCTTTAGGACTCTTAATGTGTTTCAGTCACTTGGCATCATCGTTTTATACAAAGTCTATTAGCAGTATCAAAGCAATAACAGTTCAAACGAAAAAAATAAATACAATCAGTTTTCAAACTTGAAAAAAGGCAGTTTAAACCATCTTGGAAAAAAACGGTAATAGTGGAAACAATTGTCCTGTCCGGAATGAGTTTATTGTGAATAAATCTACCAGACCTATCGGATGGATATATCTGAGAAATGAAAAGTTGTCCGCATCTTTGTGGAGTGACCTCTAAGCCTCCATACCACCACAACTTTCTGGGCGTAGGAGGCAATGAACTGTTAAACAGTGACTGTGTCCAGGGCACCACATTATGGTAAACGAAGCCCATCCTTTCTTGTCGATTTCATCTTTTTTTCTGTACTGAATCAAGTATCCATTTACTGCAAGATAAACAGAGAGGTTTTCCAGTCAAAGCAAACTACACCCCACTATTTTCGGTTTTACAGCCAAATGCTCTAACCATTCAATGACAGGCCTCTCTTGTGGAATTGTAAATCCAGCACACTTGAATGCCAATGTTGGACTGCAAGCGCATCAGGGCTTTCATCTTTGCTGAGCTCAGTAAACTGCAAACTCAAACGTTACAAATTGTTATCTTTAAAATGTGCCCTGTGATTAGTTATCTGAAGTTTTCAGGGGCGCACTACATCAGGATTTAAACAAGGTCCATTAAGAACCCTTCTGGAGCAATGCCGTCAACGCAGGAAACTGTGGAACGGATGTCGTGTGTGAAAAAAAAAAAAAGATGGAATTATGGCCGAGTGTGCTCACTGTAATGAGGATACTCTGAGAGGTGAAAAGACGGCAATTGTAAAAAAAAATGGCACACACTTTTGTTAACTGGTTAGAAAAGCAAGACCATTCATGTCACACCGCAAGACAAAATATCCACCCACATAACTATTTTTTTCTTCCTCAACAAACGGCCCCCAACCAACAACACTCTCCCATCACTACACTGGTCAGACTTGCAGAATTAGTTTTCACCCTCAACACCTTTAAATTCAACAATCGCACATTTTCACAAATCAGTGGTGTTGCTATGGGCACCAAATGGGACCATCCTATGCATGCTTTTCATGGGACACTTGGAACACCGCTAACCGCATACACAGGCCCCACACCGGAATTATACAAAAGGTACTTTGATGATGGACTGGAAGCCATATCCATGCCCAAACAGATCTCCTCAACTTCCTCAACTTTGCCCAGACTTTCCATCCATCCATCCGACTAACCTTCACCATTTCACAGTCAGTTACCTTCCTAGACATCACCATCTTCCTCGAAGATGGCCTACACAAAACTTCCATTTTCTCCAAACCCACTGATGCACATGCATACTTAGACTATATACATCCTCCACCACCCGTGCACTACATGTACAGACAGCATTCCACACTCACAATTTCTCTGTCTTCGCAAACTTTGCTCCAGTGAAGAAGACTTCACTGTAGAAGCAGCCAAAATGTCAGAATTTTTCACAAACGATGGATACCCTAGTTCCATCATCAACAAAGCTCTCAGCCGCACCACAGCAATATCCAGAACATCTGCTCTGGAAACCCAGCATTCAAAGGAGACAGACGGACCCACCACCTACCTCCTACGCACGCACAAACACACACACACACACACCGACTCACACGCGTACGTTTGCGCATATTATGTGTATGTGTGTGTGTGTGTGTGTGTTAGAGAGAGAGAGAGAAAGAGAGAGAGAGAGAGAGAGAGAGAGAGAGAGAGAGAGAGACAGAGAGACAGACAGACAGACAGACAGAGAGAGAGAGAGAGAGAGAGAGAGAGAGAGAGAGAGGAGAGAGAGAGCATGCGTTCAAACTGACCTTGCGGACACCCTCTGCTTCATACTGGGGGGTTTGACCAAAGTGGCAGACATTTAGATGTTCCTCGCAGTTGAAATACCTGTAGGACAAAAAGGGCGATTTTTAATAAATAATAATAATAATAATAATAATAATACGTATGGATTTTATATATGGCGCAATTCTTGGGATCAACTCATTGCGCTCAACACACTCAAACACTGGCACCGACATGTGTTCACACACGCACACACACACACACACACACACACACACACACACACACACACACACACATACCACCAACACACGCGCACTTATCAAGTTCATCGGTTCAAGCATAAACAATAGTTTTGCATGCAGTACATAAAGAGTCAGGTCAGAATAACAGACACAGCATTTAGATATTATGGTTGAAGAAGGCTTTCCTAAAACAAAAAAAGTATGTTTTTAACTCTGACTTGAATTTAGATAATGTGGGCAGGTCACGTAAGCTGTCAGGAAGAGAATTCCAAAGAGTGGGCGCACTAAAGCTAAAAAGCTCTCTCACCGACCGTCTTTAAGGAGCAGCTAGGAATTTTAAGAAGTTTTTGAGAAGATGAGCGAAGAGACTGAGAAGTTTGATAGGTGGACAGAGAAGCAGAAAGATACTGTGGGGAGTGTCCCATCAAAGTAACGATAGGCAAAAAACTGCGATTTTGAACTGCCATCGATATTTGATGGGAAGCCAGTGGAGTTCGCGCAACAAAGGTGTAATACGCTCATTTTTACGCTTTTTGAGAACAAGCCGAGCTGCACCGTTTCGCACCCTTTGTAATCGTGCAAGCTGTTCTGAAGGAAGTCCTGCTGACACAGAGGTTACCAGTCTATTCTTTGTTGCTGTTGTCCTTGTTGTTCTTCTCGTTCCCGTTCTTGGTGTAGTCGTCGTCGTTGTTTGCAATGGTGCTGCTGCTGGTGGTTTGATGATTTTTAAAAGGTTTGTTGTGTGGGTTGTACGTTTCTTTATCGTCAGTGGCGACGTTTTTTTTTTTTGTTTGTTTGTTTGGTGTTTGTTGCGGTGGTGTTGATGGTTGAGATAGTGTTGGTGATGGATGTGGTGGTGGTGGTGGTAGTAGTACTGTGGTGGAGGTGGAGGTGTGGTGGTGAGGTGGGGGGTGTGGTGTGAAGGGTGGTGGTGTGTGGTGGTGGTGGTAGTGGGGTACTGTGGAGGTGATGGTGGTGGTGGTGGTGGTGGTGGTGGTGGTGGTGGTGGTGGGGTACTGTGAAGGTATTGTTGGTAGTGGTGGTGATGTGGAGGTGGTGGTGGTGGTAGTGGGGTACTGTGAAGGTATTGTGGTGGTGGTGGTGGTGTGGTGGTAGTGGGGGTACTGTGAAGGTATCGTTGGTAGTGGTGTGGTGGTAATAGTGGGGGTACTGTGAAGGTATTGTTGGTAGTGGTGGTGGTAGTGGTGGTGGTAGTGGGGGTACTGTGAAGGTATTGTTGTAGTGGTGGGTATGTGTGGGTGATAGTGGGGATTGTGGAGGTAGTTGGTGGTAGTGGGGGTACTGTGAAGGTATTGTTGGTAGTGGTGGGATGTGGAGGTGGTGATAGTGGGGGTACTGTGAAGGTATGGTGTGGTGGTGGTGGTGTGGTGGGGGGTACTGTGAAGGTATTGTTGGTAGTGGTGGTGATGTGTGGTGTGTAATAGTGGGGGTACTGTGAAGGTATTGTTGGTAGTGGTGGTGATGTGGTGGTGGTAATAGGGGGGTACTGTGAAGGTATTGTTGTAAGTGGTGATGTGGTGGTGGTGGTAGTGGGGGGTACGGTGCGAAGTATTGTTAGTAGTGGGATGTGATGTGGAGGTGGTGGTAGTGGGGGGTACTGTGAAGGTATGTTGGGGTAGTGGTGGTATTGTGGTAGGTGGTGGTGGGTGGTAGTGGGGTACTGTGAAGGTATTGTGTAGTAGTGGGGTGGAGGTACTGTGGGGGTACTGTGAAGGTATTGTTGGTAGTGGTGGTGATGTGGTGGTGGTAATAGTGGGGGGTACTGTGAAGGTATTGTTGGTAGTGGGGGTGTGCGAAGGTATTGTTAGTAGTGGTGGTGATGTGGTGGTGGTAATAGTGGGGGTACTGTGAAGGTATTGTTGGTAGTGGGGGGGTACTGCGAAGGTATTGGTGTAGTGGTGGTGATGTGGTGGTGGTAATAGTGGGGGGTACTGTGAAGGTATTGTTGGTAGTGGGGGTACTGTGAAGGTATTGTGGTAGTGGTGGTGATGTGGTGGTGGTAATAGTGGGGGTACTGTGAAGGTATTGTTGGTAGTGGGGGTACTGGTGAAGGTATTGTTAGTGGTGGTGGTGGTGATTGGGGTGGTGAAGGTATGTTGGTATTGGGGGTACTGTGAAGGTATTGTTTGTAGTGGTGGTGATGTGGTGGTGGTAATAGTGGGGGGTACTGTGAAGGTATTGTTGGTAGTGTGGTGATGTGGGGGGTATAGTGGAGGTACTGTGAAGGTATTGTTGGTAGTGGTGGTGATGTGGTGGTGGTAACGGTATTGTTGGTAGTGGGGGTACTGTGAAGGTATTGTGGTTGGTACTGTGGTATTGTTGGTAGTGGGGGTACTGCGAAGGTATTGTTAGTAGTGGGTGATGTGATGTGGTGTGGGGGGTGGTTAATAGTGGGGGTACTGTGAAGGTATTGTTGTGGTGGGGTTTGGGTACTGTGAGTGGTGAGGTTGTGGTAGGTGGTGGTGTGGTGGTGTGTGGTGGGTAATAGTGGGGGTACTGTGAAGGTTATTGTTGGGTAGTGGGGGTACTGTGAAGGTATTGTTGGTAGATTGGTGATGTGTGGTGATGTGGTGGTGGTATAGTGGGGGGGTACTGTGAAGTATTGTGGTTAGTAGTGGGGGTACTGCGAGGGTATCGTTAGTGGTGGTGATGTGGAGGTGGTGGTAGTGGGGGGGTACTGCGAAGGTATTGTTGGGTAGTGGTGGTGATGTGGAGGTGGTGATAGTGGAGGTACTGTGAACGTATTGTTGGTAGTAGGTGTGATGTATTGGTGGTGGTAATGGTGGTGGTAGTGTGAGGTGTAAAGTGTTGGTAGTAGGGGGGTACTGCGAAGGTATTGTTGGTAGTGGTGATGATGTGGAGGTGGGGGGTGGGTTGGTGGGTGATCGTGTGTGGTAGTGGTGATGTGGTAGTGGTGGTGGTTGATAGTGGGGGTACTGTGATTGGTATTGGGGGTACTGTGGTGTATGTGGTGGTTGGTGTGTGGTAGTGATGGTGATGTAGGTGCATGGTGGGTGGTGGTGGTAGGGGGTACTGTGAAAGGTATTGTGTTGGTAGTGGTGGTGATGTGGTGGTGGTAATAGTGGGGGTACTGGTGAAGGTATTGTGGTAGTGGGGGTACTGCGAAGGTATTGGTAGTGGGGGGTGAGGGGGTGGTGGTGGTAGTGGGGGTACTGTGAAGGTAATTGTTGGTAGTGGTGGTGATGCGGAGGTGGTGGTGGGTAGTGGGGGTTCTGTGAAGTATCGTTGGTGAGTGGGGACACTGTGAAGGTATCGTTTGGTAGTGGGGGTACTGTGAAGGTATTGTTGGTAGGGGGGTACTATGAAGGCATTGTTGGTAGCGATGGTGATGGTGTAAGTGGTGTTGGTGGTGGGTGGTGGTAGTGGGGGTACTGTAAAGGTATTGTTGGTAGTGGGGTGGTGCTGTGAAGGTATTGTTGGTAGTAGTGTAGTGATGTGGAGGTGGTGGTGGTGGTGGTAGGTAGTGATCGTGATGTGGAGTGATGGTGGTGGTGGGTGGTGGTGGTAGTTGGGGGTAATGTGAAAGGTATTGTTGGTAGTGGTGGTGATTTGGAGGTGAGTGGTGTGGTGGGTGGTGTGGTAGTGATGGTGATGGTGGAGGGTGGATGTGTGGTAGTGGTGGTGGTAGTGGGGGTACTGTGAAGGTATTGTTGGTAGTGGTGGTGATGTGGAGGTAGTGGTGATGATGGTGGTGATAGTGGTGGTTAAGTGTTTAACAGTTTTGTTCTTGTTGCTGGTGGTATTGCTCTAATGTCGACCCGATCTGACATGATGCATCTGACATCGCGCACGCGCGCCCGTGTTGTGTGCGTGTGCGTGTATGTGTGTGTGTGTGTGCGTGAGAGAGAGAGAGAGAGTTTGTGTGTGTGGGTGGGTGTGGGTTTGTGTGTGCGCGCGCGCGCGCGCGCGCGCGAGTGTGCGTGAGAGAGTGCGAGAGTTCGTGTGTGTGCGTGCTGTGTGTTGTGTGTGTGCGCGCGCGCGCGCGCGTGCGTGTGCACATGTGAGAGACAGCGAGTGCGTGTGTGTGTGTGTGTGCGCGCGAGAGAGAGAGAGAGAGAGAGAGTGTGTAGCTGTGTGTGTGTGTGTGTCGGTTGTGTGTGTATGTGTGTGTGTGTGTGTGTGTTTGTGGTGTGTGTGTGTGTGAGAGAGTGTGTGTGTGAGTTGAGAGAGAGAGAGAGAGAGAAGAGAGAGAGAGTTGTGTGTGTGTGTGTGTGTGTGTTGTTGTTGGGTGTGTGTGTGGTGTGTGTGTGTGTGTGCGCGCGTGCGTGTGTGCGTGCGTTTCTGTTAATTGAATTCTTCCGATGTTGGTACTGTACTTTCTTGTTAATACGAACGCTTAATCTGTGAAAGAAAATGACCAAATGATTCTGCAGATTTGTATATGAACTATTTGCCGTTTAGAAGCAATGGATTTTATTCTTGAAAACGCCCGTTTTTACATAGGAGAAAAGTTTACGGTGCGGGATTCAAAACCGACACTTACGGTTATACATTACGGTTGTTTATGTATAATCAAAATCTTGTCAATCGACTATTTGATGAATGAACTTATTCCTTTGCCCGCCAGTTGATAACACAGATTTGCAATAGAACATGTTGTAAGCTTCTGGACATTCCAGTTTAGGTGGCTATGACTGAACTTTTTCATGCAGAGGAAAAGCTGAAAGTAAAAACGTCTGGTTGTTTTGTTGTTGTTTTTTTTTTTATAGACAGTAATCATTCCAAAGCAGTTAATTTGCATAGCATATGGGTTTCCATCGTCTTCATATGTTTACCCACTTTACCTTCGGGAACGGGAACGAGACATAAGTGAGTCTCATGGTCACTCATTGAGAAATGTTTCAGAAGGTGTCTGAAATTTCACCAAGTAGGTCCAGTTTGGGATGAAGTCCACATATAAAGTCATCTGTCAAAAGTGTTACTTCCGAAAACTTCGCTGAACTCGTCACCGTTTTATGATACAGGACAGTGTCTAACGTATGTGCAAGTCTCAGAGAATATTGATTTGATCCTTTTTGCTGGCTGTTATCCAAAGATAATTGATGTGTAAAGAAGAAAGTTCTAATACAAGTGTAAGACGGCATAAATAACTGAATCCATCTTGCTTTAAAGGGTCGTGTGTGTGGTGTGTGTGTGTGTGTTGTGTGTGTGTGTGTGTGTGTGTGTGTGTGTGTGTGTGTGTGTGTTCAGTCAACAGATGACATAGATGATACATAATGATTGAAAACCGTGCTTTTTACACGCACCTTAGACAGGTGATGTAGAGCTGCAGTTGTTTCAGCTGAGAATATTGCATAGGTGTTTGTGCACATATCTTTAAAAGGCAACCGAACTTCATGAAAACAACAAGCAAAGGTTTTGTGGCACTACGTGCAGAATTGGTACTGATCCCCTTATGTCATCATGCACAAGTGTGTGTGGTGTGTGTGTGTGTGTGTGTGTGTGTGTGTGTGTGTTGTGTGTGTGTGTGTGTGTGTATGTGTGTGTGGTGTGTGTGTGTGGTGTGTGTGTTGTGTGTGAAATATTCTCATGATGCAATGAAAGAAAGAAGGCGTTTTTGACTGCATGTGGAAAATGTGTGTTTGACGCAGTTCATTTGCACTGACTTGGCGACACAGACACCATCTTTCATCTTCGATTATCATTCACGAAATATCCATACAGGTCTGTCCTGTGAACTGGGCAGCTCTCGGCCAGAGGCATGTGTGTTCTGGAAGAAATTGAACATTTGATTAAAAAAAATAGAATAAATAAAGAATGGGCCTGTTACCTATCTCGACGTTTGGTGATTGCTGCATGCTTACACCATTTCAAGGTACCAAGTACAGTATTTCTTTGTTAAATGTAGAGTAATGTGCAAGTAAGCAATATCTCTGTCCAAAATGAATTTAAAGAACTGTCTCTGTCTCCTCTGCATCTCTCTCTCTCTGCTCTGTCTCTCTCTTTTGGTTTACCTTTACCGTATCACCCTGCGTTTGTGGTTTTTTTATCACTTAGAATCGTAGCTTTTGGTTGTGGTGGATACATGGAGGCGAATTCGAACCGGCCGCTTTTCCTTTCGTCCCTAGGGTCTGTCTGCTATCCTGCGTCGTCGTCGAATCATTTCACTCCCCATTTATGTCTCCCTGATTCTACACTCAGAAGTGAATAAAAAATGTTTAATTAAAAACAAAATACATGTTTGGTGAGAAATTCACCCGCAATGTTATGCTGCACTGTTGGTACATGTTATCGATGATAATTACGCTGCACCCGCTTGTATTATATTGTGGTTATTTTTCATTTTGGCTGACACTGGTTTATTTGAGCTCAATGGAGGGGGGGGGGGTGGTTTTTGTAGCCGACTTTAAAGTGGGGCCAGAGCTGGCGAATTTCCAGGAGACTGTTCCAGGAGACTTGGGGCTGGGGAAAGTCAGCGGGTATGCGAGACCGTGTGCTGTAAGCTTAACCGACACGTGTCTTTGTAAAATGGCGAGGGGTAACGAGAATGTATCCTTTGACAGTGCTGAAGACCATTCATGCGGCAGACAACTACATTATTCCAGTTTAAGTAGTAACATGTTAGAAATGAGTCATATGCGTAAAAAAATAAAGACCCCAACCCCCACCCACACCCCCAAAAACGAGGAAAAAAACATAGTAATAAAGAAAAGAAAAGAAGAAAGAAAGAAGACAAGTAAAAAAAAAAAAGGAAAAAAGAAGTTACAAACAAAAAAGCAAGACACGGCATGTTGTCAATTTTCCTGGAAAGCGAGTTGTGGCCACAATGCTCAGATAAAATTGAAATTTGTTGGTGTTGGATTTTCTGTCTGCTCTTTCTTTGTCAGAAAGCTCGATTATATATGCGAGTGATTTGGTATGTGTGTCATTGGGTGATCCTTAAGTTCGGCAGAGGATTCGCCCAGCGTAAAAGAGAGAACGGGGCATAGGATTTTTGGAATTATAATCGTCTGTTCTGGCAACATAATAACAATATCAACTCAAATCGGACAATCTTCGTCACGCGATTTTGCAAAAGGTTATCCTAATCAAACCACAAGGGGGCCGGTACAGACATAGTCCTCGACGTGGCTGGTAGACGTGCCTGAATCGTGACAACTTGGTGGTATTGAGGGTTGCGTCGAATCTCGGCCGAGGCCGTTTCGGATACGGGGGGATATTGTTCCTCTCGGAGCCTTGCTAACAGTGGTTCCGACTCCCTTTCCTATACCAGTCCTTTCGAATGAGACTATAACCGAGTAGGTTCCGTCGTGTAGTGTGAATGCACGCAGCCAACATCTGGCTTGCCATCGCCATAATGATCCGATCGAGACAACTTTCGGAATGAGTAAGGCCAAACTTTCGGACCACGCCACGAGTATTTGGCGCACGTTGGCTCGTCATCCCACCTTTTCACGAAGTGTGGATGCGATGCTGCCTTACACATAGGCATTGAAAGTTTCCCGAGGTGAAAAAAAAAAATTATGCCCCTTAATGCGCCGGCGATAAAAAAAAAAAAAAAGTGTCAATACACACAAAAATCTACTCCCTTGTTGGGTAGGATGGAGATTGGATTGACCTTGCCTGTCCTATATAGGGAGTGTTCCACAGGAAACCAATCAGTCTTATGCGTACGCGAAAATAAAGAAAAAAATTCGAGAGACAAACATTCTTGCTACCGAGATAATAAAAGTCAGAAGTGTGTTTGTAACTGATGTGATTTATGCTTTCCTGGTTCCTGACGACTATCTTTGTTCAGCCGGGGTGACAATGACAGGCAAAAACAAAGGGATTCATATATTGGATCTTGAAATCCCACCGAGACGAAAAATATGGTTAAGAAAAAACGGACCTTCTGTCCAAAAAATAAGATTTCAAACGGAGAGAGGAATTCCCCCTTTGGGACAAAAAGTCCTTGTTCTGCTCCCATTCTCAAACACAACGAATGAGTCCCTCTCCGTTTTTAGTGGCTCTTTACATGTGTGCTCTTTTCCACTGTTTAGTGAGTCAACAGTATGTGGTCTAACAAAAACTATTACAGCCCAAGGTTGGGTCTTTCATGACTTCGAGCACGTTTCATCCAAGTACGCCTTATGTGAAGGTTGTGCGTACAATCATGCCAGGGCAAAACGCGATATGTATACGCAGGCAGTTGTCTGTTGTACCCTAATGGCGGTATGAAGTTTTGCGGGTTCACGCTTTCCCGAGCACAATTGTCACTTGACAGTAGCTAAGTTGTTTTGCTTGGAGTACCGTTTAATATAAAAGGATTGTGAGTTACAAACATGACAGGGCCGTTTTAAGAGCATTAGGTACGGGAGAGAGACGCAGCGAGGAGTAGTTGTCGGTTGGTTCTAGAGCGGGGTATATGGAGTTAGGAGGCGCGGTGAGTTAGGGCGGAGTGAGCGAGAGTTAGGTGGTGAACATTCCCAAGAATTAGTTTTTACATGCACTTTAGTAGTGTCTTTGATATGACCGTTCAAGATTACAGGCGAGTGTATACTAATCCGAGAGCGATTATGACAGTGTATAGTGTGAAGTGTATAAGTTTAAGTCTACTCACTGAAAGTTGAGGTTTCTCTCTCGGGAATACATCAGCCACTTAAAGGCAATTGTCTCGTGGGTACAAGCAAGCCCGATAGACAGAGAAACACACACGTTGACGCACACGTTCTGGGTGGTTCAAAAGCTACCCTCTCTAAGCCACACACCTGGTTGTTCTTACAGTCAGCCTGTGTGGACATATATTAGACTCGCTTAGATGTAATATCAACACCATGTACCAAATTAAAACCATACTACTTGTGTAAATGATAATACGCACGCAGTAACTTAAGTAAAGCAACATTAGTTTCGTTGACGTCATACAATCGTAACGGTGTTGACGTCATACAATCATAACAGTGTTGACGTCATACAATCACACGGTGAGGTGTTGACGTCTTACAATCACAACGGTGTTGACGTCATACAATCATAACGGCGTTGACGTCCTACAATCACAACGGTGTGTTGACGTCATCACAATCGTAACGGTGTTGACGTCATACAATCATAACAGTGTTGACATCATACAATCACAACGGTGTTGAGCGTCATACAATCACAACGGTGTTGACGTCATACAATCATAACAGTGGTGACGTCATACAATTTGGACGTCTTACAATCACAACGGGTGTTGACGTCTCATACACATCATAACGGCGTTGACGTCATACAATCATAACGGGTGATACTTTCACTGAAGACGCACATGGACTGCAACATCAGTTGTGTTGACGTCGTAATACGACATTGTCACCGACGACAAGTAAACGGCAACACTTGACGGCATAGTGTATTACCATGATAACTAGTCCTGTCACTTTATACACATAAGCAGAAACATTAGTCACTGGAGACACAAGAGCGGCACGATAAGATGTTTTGGCGGCATAATGATCGCAACAGATAAGAGTGACGCCGACAACACATGAACAGCAAGGTTAGCCGTTCTGAGGGTAAAGTTATTACAGCAGCTGACGTCACCAATGACACATGAACGGTAACATTAGGTGTGCTGACGTCATGATGTACAATCATAATAGGTAATCGTGTCACTGAAGATACATAAACCGCATCATCAGCTGTGTGGACGTCATGGTGTATCATCACAATGGCATGATTAGACAAGTTGACTGCATTATGGAATGTTATAGCATAAGAGATAATGCTATCACTCAAGAATCATAGGCGGCAAGATTAGGTATGTTGACGTCATGATGTAAAATAAGATCATATAATAAATCATAATGGTAACGAAATCCCTCACGAAACAAAGACCCCAAGACAATGAGCGTTGCCATTATTCTTGAACACAGCCGCGATAATGTCGCTGGACAAACATGGAAAACAAAACGATGAGTTGATAGGCTAAGGTAAGGTAAGGTAATGTTGCTTATAGCCCAGCCGATCGCAAAGGGCCATATCAGGTCTGTCACCACGTTAAAATCATCAACTCACAAATCATTCATTCACAGAACTCTTTTAAATACATCTTCTAAAAACCCACCCGAAATTTTGTTTAAAAAATATTTCCACTGAAAAGAATCTCGGATCCGATGAAAAATGTTATTTCTTTTAAGAATTCAAAGATTGCATCAGGCAGAACACCTCTGAACAAGATTTTCATAGAATCTGTCGCAAAAATATTCGTGTGTCACCTCTGTCATGCAAGTCCCAACACTCTAAAAGAGTACGCTTCATTGTGAGTGGCGCATGACATGGAATGCACCACGGAGCTTCTTCACTCTTTAAAAGGTATGAATGAGTAAAATGCGAATGGCCGGTATGCAGCCGGCATAGAACCGTTTCTTCTTTGCGACCACCTGAGGTGGATGAGAGGAACTCTTTTAGGCTTGGACGGATCTGAAAGAGTTCGTTATCCGTCTGTGTATTCCAATCCTCCTGCCAGAGGTCTCTGACATAATCATGTTGGTTTCTGATCTGTGTAGGGGATAGATATGTTAGTTTCCCTATTGCGGCATTTCCGGCCAAACGATCAGCCATTTCATTCCCTCCGATGCCAACGTGACCGGGAACCCAAGCCAGAACGATGTTGTGTGACCTTCCTCTTTCAAAGTGGTAAAATGTGTAAACGTTCGGGATGCTGGAGGTTGCGACCAGCTATGGCGTCTAAAGCTGATAACGAATCCGACAAAACCAGAAAAGTCCTTCTTTGTAGATTGAGAGAGTATCTTCAGTGCCAGAACCAGAGCTGCAAGTTCAGCACAGTAAACAGAAGCATCTGAAGGAATATGTTCCAACAGTATTTGAGAAGGAGCACCAGGGCAATAGGCTGCACAGGCCGCTCCATCTTCAGACCTGGGCACCGTCAGTTAAATTTTTTGGCAGGATGGGAATTTCAAACAGAGATTTGCAAACAATGCCTTGTATGCCAGAGCGCTGGTAGATTCTTTGCGAAAAGCTGCAAGGTCAAAACGAATTTCTGGTGTGCAAAAAGGTCAACGGAGGCTTACCTGGAAATTTGGAGAAATCGGACGCAACTCCTAGGTCCAGACCTGCATTCTGCGCATGACGCTGCATACGAAGACCAACGGCGGAATACAGCTGGGATGTTTTTTTTTTCGAATTTAACTTTCATAGGTTAACGTAAAATTATAATTCTTACATCGGACACTGAATACATATGGACAGCTTAACGTGTGTAAACGGCGTAAGTAGGAGTCGTAACTATGAATACTGTGTCACTGAATACACGTGCACGACATGTTTAATGTAATGTTATGCCGTCAACACATTACAGTCATAACTAGTAACGATGTCACTGGAAGAACATGGACAACAATATATATGTTGATGGGATTATACGCAGTCATAATTCGTGACAATGTCACTCAACAAACAAGGATAACGTAAAGTACGTTGACAGCATAATGTAAAATCATAACTGATAACGACACTGCACACATATGGACTGCATAAATTGTGTTGTCGGCATAACGTAGAATTAAACCTGTTAATTTCCATGAAGACACATGAACAATAGTAACATGTGCTGGCGGCATAATGTGAAATCATTACTGGCAAGAATGTTACTCCATACCGATGGACAATACACAAGGTGTTAACGGCATAATGCCCAGTCACAATGATGATAATATAACTGAACAAACATGGACAACAGAAAATACGTTGTCAGCTCAGTGTCAGTCAGTCATTCCCCCGACCGCTAGGGTCGTTGGGGGGACGTGATGAGGCAGCCGCCATTTCTCTCCAGGCTCTTCTGTTAGTGGCTATCTTGAGGAGATCTGGCATGGTCATTTTGGTCAGTCCTTTATATTGTCAGACCAGCTCTTTCTCTGTCGTCCTCGTCTGCGCCCTCCTTCAACGGTACCTTGAAGGATGGTTTTGGAGAGGGTGTTGTGACGGATTTTGTGGCCAAACCATGCCATCAATCCGTCGTTTGACGGTTGCCAGAAGTGGTTCGTGGGGCCCAACTAGGTTAGTGACCAGGTTCCGCACATAATCATTGGTCTTGTGTTCATTGTAGGAGATGTGGAGTAGTTTCCTCAGGCACCTGGTCTCAAACGCCTGGATTCTTCTTCTCTTCTTTCTGTTTCGGCCAACAGTGCCCGTGTCTCGCAACCATATAAGAGTATCGAGACAACTAGTGAGTTGTAGAGCCGGAATTTTGTGTGGAATTTGATGTTGCTCTTCCACACTCTGTTCAGTCTGGCCATCGCTGCTGATGCGGAGTTGATCCTGAATCGGATTTCTGCTGTGCAGGTGCCATCTTTGGACAGGGTTGCTCCCAAGTACCTGAAGCTGGTCACTTCTTCCAGCGGTTCACCATTCACGGTTATGTTGGCACTGCATTTAGTCGTGCTATTGACCATGACCTTTGACTTCTCTGTGCTGACCTCCATGCCGTAGGCACTTGCTCTTGTGACAAGTCTGTCTGTGAGATCCTGGAGCTCGGGGTTGCTGCCCCCCATGAGGTCGATATTGTCTGCGAAACGAAGGTTACAGACTGGCCTGCCGCCAATGCTGATGGTGGTGTGGTGTGTTTTTCGAGGGTCTCTTGCATGATTCTCTCCAGAAATATGTTGAACAGGACTGGAGACAGTAGGCACCCTTGCCTGACTCCGACTGTGGTCGGGAAGAACTGGCCCTGCTGGCTATTGAGAAGTACTGTGCTGCTGGAGTGTTCGTAGAGGGCCTGGATGACTTGGACGAGCCTCTCATCAATGTTGAAGTCTCTGAGAACCTGCCATAGGCCGCTGTGCCACACCCACCCGGTGTAATAACTGATAATAACGCTTTACAAGCATGGACAGCCTAAAGCGTGTCATTTAACTTCTCTAAAACGAAACAATTTTTATTCAACGAAACAATTTTGCTAGCTTTTCATCAATCGTAATTTGTTTGTAACGCTATCAAAAGATAATCCCAAAACCCAGAAGAAGAAAATTACGGTAATAAAACCAAAATGGTTCCAAGTTCAAACAAATGTCATAGGTTTTGGGTAAGAAACAGTTTAATAGATAGATAGATAGACAGACAGACAGACAGACAGAGACGGATATAAAGAATGACATATTCAAGACTGTGAATGTGTTATAGCGACAGGTGTAATTTTGGCACCAGACAGAAGGACGAAACCAATCATTTCCTGTTGACTGTAATTTCGCACTTACATTCTTGGAAGAACTTAATTTTTTTGTTTAAGTAATAGGGTTAAAGTTCAAAAAGACTGCGTATGTTGAGATCATGTTACTCAGCACCGAGGATCAGCTTGCCAAGAGTGCCACAACGGAAAAGTTTAACAGGTTGTCTATTCCTTACACCGAGTTGAAATCCAAAACACAGGCTTACGTCAGAGACCTCTGGCGAGAGGAATAGAACTTGTAGACGGATGACAAACTTTATAAAATCCGTCCAAACCTGAAAGAGTTTTTATCATGTTCCAGAGGCAGCCGTAAAAACGAAACAGTCTTGTGCCGCTTGCACAAAGGCCACTCGTTTTAGACAATTCTTATCTTTTATCTGGTGAATAAGCTCTGTGGTGCATTCCATGTCATGTTCCACTCACAGTGAAACATTCTTTCAGATTGTTAGGATTTGCACGATGCGAGACATAAACACTTTACAGCAGACTCCATGAAAACCCCATTCAGAGATGTCCCACCTGACCAGATCATCGAGTTTCTGAAAGAGATTAACATTTTTCATCTGATCTAAGATTTTACAGACGGAAGATTTTAACATAGTTTCTGGTACATTTTTAGAAGGTGTATTGTAAAGAGATGTGTGAAAGTTTTTCTGTTTTTGTTTTGGATGACTTGTAGGTTGATTTTAACGTGGTAACAGCCCTGATATGGCCCTTAGTGGTCCGCAGGGCTATAAGCAACATTACTTTACTTTACTTTACTTTACTTTACTTTACTTTTACCGAGGACCAAAAGCAAAGCTTATGGAACTGATGACTTTATGGGTAAATATTTTAATCAGCACATGTAGCGTTAATATATGGACATCTAGATGCAACGTGCTTCTGGACGAGCTGGATTGTAGACTAAAAAATGGGAAAAACATATGCACCTGATAGAGATTGATAACGCAGGCTACCAAAGAAAGTGGTTGCCATACGTTAATTGCCATAAGTTAAAACTTCGCAGGCTACCAAAGAAAGTGGTTGCCATACGTTGAATTAACAGAGATAAACTGTAAAGATTTACTCGCATTTCTTGTTTAAATTGCGCAAGACAGTAAGTACCTGATAAGAGCTATATGGTCATTATCAAATGGCTGTTTATTTAGCTTTCTCTGAATGCCATCGTGCAATAACATTGACATGATATGTGGGATGTCCCGATTAGAACTACATGGTCATTATTTTAAATGGCTGTTCGTTTAGCTTTCTCTGAATGCTATCTTGCATGAACATTGACATATGCGGGGTGTCCCGATTAGAACTATATGGTCATTATCTTATTTAGTGTTCTCTGAATGCCATCATGCATTAACATGATATGAGGGATGTCCCGATTAGAATTATATGATCATTATTAAATGGTTGTTTATTTAGTGTTCGCTGAATGCCACAATGCATGAAAATTGACATTGTTTGTGAAATGTCTTAGAAGTTTGATGTGTACGCTTCGTGTGACATAAAAAATGCAAAAGGCATAAAACTGTACGCGCAAGCGCGCGTGTACTCACACAAGCACATACGCGAACAGCGCGTGCGCGCACACAAGCACACATATACACATATGCAAATGCGCGCGCGCGCGCGCACACACACACACACACACACACACACACACACACACTGGACCTGGGACTTAATTTCTTCATCCTTTTTCAGAGTATGGAGGACAGCATATAAACCAGCATAATTATTTGTGTTCGAGTCAATTGTGCAAATACACAAATCCTCAAAGTGGCAACTCGTACTGAAAAAAGGAGAATATTTTTAGGAGTGCTTGATTTTCTCTCCCGACTTCATTTAACAAAAGTGATAAACAGACCTCCTACTGCATCTAGATGCAGGTAGATACTGTTTTCATACCGTATTGTATTTCAGGCACTCGGCCATAAAACTCTATTTATTGCCAATAGCGTTCGTTTCGTATCGCACTCTGACACCAATCATTTCAGTCAATACCTGATTGTCTTCCAGTTTCGATGATTCTCTCTCTCTCTCTCTCTCTCTCTCTCTCTCTCTCTCTCTCTCTCTCTCTCTCTCTCACACACACACACACACACACACCACACACACACACACACACAGCGTGTTCGTGTGCGTGTGTGGATGGACAGATAGACAAGCAGATAGATAAATAGAGGACAAACAGATAGAAAACAGTTAGAAATAGCATTTATACAAGTTCTTTGAAAGGATTTTTGTACTATCTGTAATAGTAACTTTTACTGTAGTAACCTTTACTACCGTTTTGCAAAGCTTCCTATCTTGTAACGATTTATGAATATGCTGACGAAGATACTGTTGGCTTCAAATCCCCTCTCTGTTAGTTACCGCTTTTGAAATTCTATCCAAGCGCATTATCAGGCGCCAGTGACGTAAACTGTACAGAAAGCAATCCATCTGGGCCGAATATTTTTCTTGATGTTGATAATACAATATTTGATCAAAAAGGAATCATTCTACATCTGATCACAGTAGAGACTAGACAGAGACCAGTTCTTCTCCATAATTCAAACGTGTTATAACATTTTCAGGCAATTTGAGTAAATGTCTTTTACATTTCAGCAGTAAAATTTCCAAAATTATCACGTTCTCACACCCCCACGTCTCACAGTCATACAGTAAAATTGGAATTACCGTAGCTTGAAAAAGATTCAAGGCTATATTAATGGAAAACTGTCGATCTCTGGTTGTACTTAAAGAAGCAGGCGCGCCCTGTGTGCTTGATCATAAACATGTTTACTTTTTAGGAAACCATTTTGATTTAAGGTGGTTCCAAGAAATTGGAAAGAACTAACATAGCGAAGAACGTAGTGTGGCCATATTTTAAAACAACCTTTGGTATCCAACGCCCATTGGAAATCACTAATTTTGTTTTAGGAGAATCGACTTCCCGAGTTTTTAGGTCTGACTAAACTCGCTCAATGTATTTGAAGCCATTTTGAATGTGTCACTGGATGGCTATAATAGAATGGCATCATCAGCAAATAAAGCACAAGGACCTGACCAGATCCCCTCAAAAGTTTTAAAAGAATTAGGAAATGAAATATCTGTCCCACTATGTTCATTATTCAACAAAACATTAGAATCAGGTACCTTACCCCAAGACTGGAAGACAGCTGAAGTAACAGCCCTGTTTAAAAAGGGGTTAAAAGCAGATCCAGGTAACTATAGACCAGTCAGCCTGACTTGCGTAATATGTAAAGTGTTAGAAAGTATAATTAGAGATTCATTGTAGCTCATTTTACAGATGATGATTTATATGCTAAATGTCAGCATGGATTCCGTAAAAAACGTTCTTGTGTTACTCAGTTGCTTGAAGTTGTAGAAGGTATGACAAAATTATTGGATGATAGTCATAATGTTGATGTTATTTACTTAGATTTTAAGAAGGCTTTTGACACTGTACCACAAAAGGCTACTTGTCAAACTATCTGGTTATGGTATAACTGGCAAACTATTGAAATGGATACAAGGAGTTTTGACAAATAGGGTACAGCTTGTAAGAGTAGGTAGTGAAAGATCAAATAAAGCCAAGGTTCTAAGTGGTATACCTCAGGGTAGCATCTTGGGACCAATATTATTCACAGTATTTATAAATGACTTGCCATTATCATCAAAAAGCACCTGTAAAATATTTGCTGATGATAAAAAAACTGTACGATAAAACTTCACAATTCTCAGATTTACAAAACAATCTTTATAAACTCCAAAATTGGTCAGATATATGGAATCTGTATTTCAATATCTATAAATGTGGTGTGCTACATATTGGAAAAACAACCAAGAACATGCTTATTATATGAGACATAATGGCAGCTTACAGAAGTTAAAGACCTTAAAAGAAGAAAAAGACTTGGGAGTAACTTTCGATAGCATGTTGTCTTTTGATTTACATATTGGCAAAGTAGTTAATAAAGCCAATCAAATGCTGGGTGTCATAAGAAGTTCCTCTTACTTAGATAAGGAGGTATTCCTAAAACTTTATAAATCTTTCGTGAGACCTCATTTGGAATATGCAAATGCGATTTGGTACCCATACTTGAAAAGACAGTCATCACAAATAGAAAGAGTTTCAAGACGTGCTACAAAGCTATTAAAAGAAGGCAAAGATAAATCTTATGCAGAAAGATTACAATATTTGAGTCTACATTCATTAAAAGGCAGAAGGACAAGAGGTGATCTTATACAGACTTACAAATATTTAATGGATTTGATGATGTTTGTGTTGACTCACTCTTTTCTCTTCCACAACATAACATCACAAGAAATGCTGAAGGAAAGATATTTATTCAGCACTGTCGTACTAACAGAAGAAAATTTTCCTTTTCACACAGAGTAGCCCCTTTATGGAATGAACTCCCTACTAACATAAAATTTGCAGAAGACACTAACAAGTTCAAGAATCTTTTGGATGTAATTCCAAAGTATAAGGAACTTTTCAACCATTTTGATGATTAAAATGCCATATTAGGCATAGTGTAACAAAATGACAATTGCGCATTCAACACCTGTACTTTTAACAAAAAGTATTTGACAAAGAGGGGACGTACTTAGGCCGCGAGGCCTAGGCTTTTAGCCAGTCCCTACTACTACTACTACTACTACTACTACTACTAAAATAACTGCAAAATTTTATTTGTGTTTATCAGCTAGTTCCAAACCTGAACAATCGACATTTTAAACAGGTCAGCCATTCTCTTACACATAACTTTCAAGATCATTGAAATAAACAAAACAGAGGTGAAAGATTTGTGCTTTGTCCAACACCTCTGAGGCTTAAAAAAAAGCAGGCTTTTCTCCATTTAGGATCACAAGATTTTGTTTGCGTATAGATGTTTATGATCACTTGTAAAACTTTACCTTGAATTCCCTTCTTGATACGTTTATATATCATAACCTTGTCTCCAGACTGTGTCACATGCTTTATGACAACCGACAAAAGCATAATATAGTTATTTTAGGTTCGTTTTAAAAGATCTGAAGAATATCAAGATTGATTCTATTTTCAAATCGCAGATTAGCCTCGTCATTAACAATATCTAAGAACTGAAAATGTTGAAGCATATCATCAAATCTATTGGGCAATAATGGGTGTATGTTTCACGTATGGTTTCGCAATATTCCTTTCGTTTTGCCTTTTTTTTAAGATCCCAAGGTTATTGTGCATTTATCATGTTGTGTGCTCAGCAAGTCTTGAAGACTTTTTTTAACATTCGTAGGTACATATTTTCCATTTTTCTTAATTTTCAGTGCCATCAAACTTATCATTATTTTCTCCTTATCTTCAGATAATTTGGTGCTTTTCGTTTGCGTATAAAACTGAATTACTTCTTACTTTTTTGTGTTTTTGATCAGATACTGATCCGACCTTTACTACTCTCTATGACGGCTGCGCTGGATCAGTCAGTATGGACATCAATTCTTCCACGATATTGCAATCGCTACATAACACATTCATTCTGTCAATGTCAATAGTTGCCAAAGATGGTCAAATAAATGTGTTTTGCGCGCGCGTGCGTGCCCGCGCCCGCGCACACACACACACACACACACACACACACACACACACACACACATACGCACGCACGCACGCACGCACACACACATAAAACACGTGCGCGCGAGCGCGCGCGCTCAGAGAAAGTAAATTTTCGTTACCAGAGGGCCGGCGTTGGCACATGCAGAGACATACGCTTGGACGCTTCTCGCCAACGTGGCAGTACATATCAGAAAGGACAAAAGCAACGTCGCACTGAAACTTCTCGACTGTAAAGCATACAAACAGAGATATCATCATCGTATCGTCACCATCATCATCATCATTATCATCATCATCATCATCATTATCGTTATTATTATCATCATCATCATCATCATCGTTGTTGTTGTTGTTATTACCATAGATTGTATCGTTTAGTACACCTGTTATTTACGTCGCTTGTATGAAAATAGTTATCATAATACGGGCCTGAAATAACTTTCAGCTAAGTTTTACCGCTATAAACAGTTGGACCTTTCGGTGTAATGCTGTTAGTATTTCCATTTTTTTTTTCCTGATAAACGCAACCAACTGCAATTACAAGTTAATATGTTATAATCCGTTTTGACTATTTTCATACTGAACATTGTCATGTCAGTTGCAGTGAGAACAGAGGAACCGTGGGACAATTTTCAACCTCTTTTATGTTTGGGACGTTTTAAACGTCAAATGTAGTCTGGGATATTTTTCAACATCTTGTGCGATTTGGAACATCTATTGTATTATGGGATATCTTCCACAAACAAGTTGTCCCTTTAAAAACGGATTGAACTGGTAAAATGAATATGCACGAAAAGGGAAGAATGTCTGGTATCAAGCAATGCTTTTGTACAGTCACAAGCTTGCAGTTTTTAGACATAGCTTAGAAAGAAAAGGGGCTCGTCACTGCCACAGATACAGACAAACAGATTACAGGACAGAACACAATGCATTTCGACCTCTGGGTCTTCTTCAGGCAAAAACAAATAATAACATTTAGGACAATGAAAACGAAGAACGAGAAACCATTTATCTTCTCATATTCGGCGCAAAATGGCTGTAGCAGTTTAGACATAGCCGGGTTTTCATTAGTACAATGGACAAGTCACAAGAATTCCCAAAAAATTCCAAATCGCAAGGCCAACTCCAAAGATCTGACACTTGTTACACTAGAAAAATTTAGAAAGAGCGGGGGTTAGTTACCGCCAATGACATAGACCAAACAAAGCACAGGACAAGACACGATGCATTTCGACCTCTTGGGTCTTCTTCAAGCAAAAAAAAAATATTTCACATTTAACATTTAGGACAGTACAAACAAAGAACGAAGAGAGGCTTATCTGATGTCCATGTGGAGAACGGCCACCAGAAGGAAATGACAGGGGGGGGATTATGAGAGAGGAAAAGGACGCTGGGGGGGGGGGGGGGGGGGGGTGCGTGGAGGTAGGGGAGGAGTGAGACGACGATGTGGTTGTGTGGTTAGTTTAGTGGGGTGGTGTGGTATATGTGACGGTTGTGGTCAAGATGGATTGATAATAATGCCAAGCGGTGTGTGTGTGTGTGTGTGTGTGTGTGTGTGTGTGTGTTTAGACAGATTATATACATATTACTAAAAAAAATTATATATATATATATAATATATATATATATATATATACAAGGGATAGTAACGATAATAAATGATAGTGTTAGTAATTATAATAAATAAGTAGAAGAATAAAATGAGAGTAACTGTAATTATAAAAAAAAAAAAACAAACAAAAACAAAAAACCTAAGTGAATAAGATGGACAAATGATTTCGCGCCGAGTGATGTCGGAGGTGGTCGGTGGTTATGTGTGGGTAGTGAACTGCCCAAGTGAACGGAGAGGAAGACCTTCCTATTGTGCTGTTGATCTCACTTGGTCATCACCCATCAGTGACTGATTAATGAAAGTTGTGTGCGTGTGTGTGTGCGTGTGTGTGCGTGTGCGCGCGCGCGCGCGCGTGTGTTTTCAATATATATATATATACACAAAAAAAACACACAAAAACACAACAAGCTGGATTTCGTTTTCAAATATTTCGAGGTCTTGCGACCTCTTCCTCAGTGGGACCTTTAATGACGAAATTTATCCTGCCATGCAGATTGATACGTCATAGATGAAATTACATCATGGGATAAGAGATCGAAAAAATCACAGGCCGTGTTACACAAGGAAAACATTTCAGCTGAGCAAAAAACTTTAGAGAAAACAAGATTACGACAGAACTTGGATCCAATTGATCACGCTCCCTCTCCCCCCCCCCACCCCCCTAACCCCCCATACACACCCCCCCCCACACACACCCCATCCCACCCCCCCCCCCCCCCACTACCCCCCCCCCCCCCCCCCCCCCCCCCCACACACACCCACCCATCCCACCCCCTATCCCCACTCCCCACCCCTGACACCCCCACCCCCACCTCCACCCCCCCATCCTCCCCCTTTTTTTTTACACACACACACACACACACACACACCACCACCCCAAACTAAACAGGCAGACTGTCCATCGCTGTCTCAGTAGTTGACGTCCTCGATGGTGTCGAGTCCATGTGGGGTCAGGGTTTTTAATTTCCTGATCCAGAATGTCTCTCTTGTCAGTCTTATATATATATATATATATATATATATATATATATATATATATATATTATGTGTGTGTGTGTGTGTGTGTGTGTGCGCGCGCGCGCGCGCGTGTGAATATGTGTGACAACTTTCCACAGTTAGTCTCATCACCATCTTAACTCACCCAGCATACTGTTTACATGTGGCTCCTCCCCCCCCCCCACCCCCCTTTGTGTGTGTGGTGTGTGTGTGGTGTGTGTGTGTAACACATGATACCCTGTTTCTCATTGAACATTGCAATCTTTTCTCAACCAACATCAGCATATTTAACGCCAACACATTATTTCACCTGTTACAATAAACGTCATCCCACAGCATCATTTACGTTTTCAACAGCACTATTTGTATGAAACCTCCCACACCCACCCCCCACCTTAGAGTGGATGGAGATATATGAGCTCTCCTCTCTCTTGCCCCCCCCCCCCCCCACACCCATACACTACCCTCCTCCCCATCCACACCTTTTTTTTTCTATTCCCAAACCCTCCCCCGCCCTCCACCCCCTTCCCCCCATTATACCTTATCACACATTAATCTTTCATCCCCTTCCCTCCCTTATTAACATTACCGAACGCCTTTCACAACTACCCACACATAACCACTACCACCTCCGACCCCAGCGAAATCATTTATCTATCTTATTCACTTGATTTTTTTTTTTAATTACAGTTACTCTCATTTTATTCTTCTACTTATTTATTATAATTACTAATACTATCATTATTATCATTACTATCCCTTATATATATATTTTTTTTTTTTTTAATATATATATATATCCACCCCCCCCCCCCCCCCCCCCCCCCCCCACCCCCCCACCTCTTGGCATTATTATCAATCCATCTTAACCACAACCGTCACATGTACCACACCACACCACTTAACTAACTATACAACCCCATCACCTCACTCCTCCCCTCCCTCCATGCCCCCCCCCCCCCCCCCACTTTTCCTCTCCCATAATCCCCTCTCATTTTTTTTTAACTTTTTTTTTTTAATTTGCATTCCAACATGTATATATACTGGGAAGGCAAGTATGTACATAAAGAAATAAAGAAAGAAAGAAATCACCCCAAGCAGTGTGAATTCACAAATTCATCTACACTTCTAAATCTATTAGTGCAACTTGTTTTTTGAAAAGAAAAGAAAAACAAAAGGGTACAAAGGTTGTTACGCAGTATCCATCAATGGTCTGTATGTCAGCCATCTAGTCAAAAAATCTGCATGGTTTAATTTCAAATATGCAATATGTTCCTCAATTTTGTATCTAAATTTTAATTTGTTTATAAATACTTGTATTTGTGGCAGGGTGTTGTTTATTTTACAAACGTATATGTAATGCTTCGCAAATAGTATTATAAAATAAAAGACGGTGTCGCCCACAATTGTATTGTCATAGCCAAATAGTACGAGTGCTTCTGTCAAAAGGACATTTTCAGCATTCAAATTTTTTTTCTTTCATTAAGCCAATGAAAGCATTCCAAAATACTTGTACATGGTGACATTTCCAAAACATATGATCAATGCTATCTTTGGATGTGCTGCAAAAACTACAGTTATTACTTTCAACGATTCCAATCTCCTTTTAAAACAACATTTGTGCATAAAAACACCTGTGTAATATTTTCAGTTGAAACCACTGCAGCAGCCCTACATCACGTATCTTATGCGCGTGCAAAAAAGGATTTCCAATCATTTTGCATCAGCAATTTCATGTCCCATTTATCACAACATTTTGGCTTAGGATTATTCGCAATGATGATATCGTATACAACTTGGAGCCTTTATTTATAGCGAAAAGATGTTTAAAGCACAATGATGAGTTTATGTACTTATCGTTTTTTTATGTGATACCAGAGGTTTTCACATAGTCCATTATAGTCGATTTATAGCCAGCAAAAGTGACAAAATCAATGTTTATATTATATTTTTCTTTAAAAAGTGCATGTGGCAAAAACTCCTTTGTCATCAAAAGAGTGGGCGAGACAGTTAATATCTTTGCTACTTAGTTTTTTCGATACAATGCACTTCTTTCCGATTTGAAATCGCTAATTATGGCATAATGGTTCGGCAAGAAGTTCAGTGGAGTTCTGGGGGGAGCACGTGTAATAAAAGAATTTATACGCATCAAGAACTTCAGACCAAAACTGATTATACTGAGTAAACTTGGAAACGAATTCTGGACCATATATTTTTCATAAGCGACCACTTAGGGAAGTTAAACAACAGAATATTTCGCCATCTATGGGTTGACATCTCAGCTTTACGTATCCAGGACAGCTTCAGAGATGAAAGTTTTTAGTTCAGGAAGACCAATGCCGCCATCTTTGATACTTTTATGTGCAGTTTTTTTCAGCTAATCTTATCTGGCTTCTTATTCCAAACAAATTTGTAACAAGCCTGTTTGAAAAAAAATATGTCTGGTGGGTTTGGTAATAGTAACCAGAGGTGTGTGTCAACTTGGAGAGGATAAGAGATTTAATATTGCTACCCTACCAAGGGGTGTTAACTGTTGTTTTACCCCATATTTTGAATAAGTGTTTTACATTTGCTAGTCTTTCCGAGTAATTTATATATACACATTCTTTCAGGTCATTAGTGAACCACATTCCAAATACTCGGAATTTAGATGGATTCCATTCCATACCTAAATGATCCATACAACGGATTTCAGAATTTTTCTCACTTCCCAGCTAAACATTAGTTTTTCTACATTCATATGAAGGCCCGACACAGAACCAAACCTATCAAGAACATCTATACAGTTTTCAAAAGAACTTCTATCTCCTGCCAGTAAGAATTCTGTGTCATCAGCGTACCGAGAAATCTTGTGTTCAACATTGTTTACTGAGATCCCATGGATACTGGATTCTGTCTGACCATAATAGCCAATATTTCTACGCAAACACAAATATATAAGGAGATAGAGGGTCTCCTTGTCTGCAGCCTCGTTTAATTTTAAGCCAATCCGAAACCTGATCATTTACAATTGCACATGATTTAATATTTTTATAGAATGTACCTATCCATCTACATATATCGTCTTGAAAAACCAATGCTTTCAGTACTTTAAACACAAAGTTCCAGTTTATCGAATCTAAAGCCTTTTCAAAATCTATATTCAAAAGCAATCCAGGTAGATTATGTTTGTCTAGATAAGCTATCATATCATATATCAACCTTAAATTATCTCCAATATATCTGTTTTTGATAAACCCTGTTTGATCTTCATCAATCATATTTGGTAAAACTTGCTTTAACCAAATTTGCTATACAGGATGATCCTATTTTATAAATTACATTTAAAAGTGAGATAGGTCTCCAGTTTATGTATTGCCTTGGTTTATCACCTTTAGGGATAGAAGTTATAATTCCTTCTCTCTGTACACAAGATAGCTCTCCCTTTCTAAAACTCGCATTAAGTGCTCTTACAACAAATCCCCCTAGTTTCTTCCAAAATTCTTTAAAGAATTCTGCACTAAAGCTGTCTGTGCCTGGACTTTTATTATTTTTCATTTTACTCAGAATATACGAAGCTTCTTCTACCGTTATTTCTCCCTCTAATCTTTCCGCGTCCATTTCGTTTATACAAGGGATATCATTCACTAAGTTTCTAATCTCACAATCATCTACTACAGATTCAGCATATACTGATTCATAAAATCTCTGCACTTCTGGATGATATCTTTCTGGTCTATCAAAATTTTATCTTGCTGGTCTATGAGTCTAGCCATGTTTTTACTAACATAGTGTCGCTTTTCTAGATTGCAAAAATATTTACTAACTTTCTCCCCATCAGCTACCCATCTAGCCCTGGACCTTAATAATACCCCTTCCATACGTTTTTCACGAATATGTCTTAATTGTTCTTTCTTCATTTCCATTATTAGTATGTCTTCTCCCCGTTTTCTTTTCAACTTTCTCCAGTTTTCGCATATATCCTCTTCTAGCTGCCTCTCTTCATCTGCCAATTTCTTTTTCTTCATTGTAGCATATGCAATTGTTTTTGATCTAAGTTTCATCATCAGCAAAATCGAGGAAGACATCATCTGGGACAGAAAGCTGGGTATTTTCATCCAATGTCTCTTCAACCGCATTTACTGTATAGTCCTCTGACTTTTTCAATCTCCATATTTATTGCATTGGAATCGTACAGATTAGCAGCAGTGTTACCTCTTCATTAAATAAGAAAATTAGCAAAATATTGCTTTAGATCAAGTTCAACAGACAATTCTTTTAAACTGCAGTTTAAAGTACGGTCTGACCAAGACCTCAAAATGTGCAAAAATCAATTAAACCACACACAAAAAAGGACTACGGACACATTTTTTTTTTTTAATGCAGTGTTAGTTTATAAAATGTTGCTTCAGTTTATACAATATCGCTTCAATCATGAACACTATGCCCTAATCAGCATGAGATTTAACCAGAGCTAGCTTCGATATACATCACACTGAAATGGTGAAAATCTAAATACATCAACAACAAGCGTCAAAACATGCTTGGCACCACCTGCGCCTTCCATCCACCTTCCCCCCTTCCCTACACTCCTTTAAAATTGACAATGATATATCAGCTATGCTCTTAACATCATCTGTCTTTACGTACAGTTCAGCAAAATCATAAATAGCACGCATTTTTGGCCCATTGTTGAAACATATGCTGCGCAGTCCCTCTACGTACTGCACCCATATGGGGCACAGCATTCGCTGGTATTTATTTGTGCTGAAACTCCGAAGTCACAGATTCGCCGCCTTGTGAGAGGAAAAAGAAACGAAAAAAAAAAACGCAAAAAGTTGTTCGTTTCTTGTGTCTACCATCATGCTGTGCCCCGGTGAAAAAAAGAAGTGAAGTCTTGCAACTCTTCAACTGCAGGTTCGTTTTCCCTTTCTGAATTAAGCTAGTCTCTCCACCCAAAAGTGCATCTGCTGTGTCTCGACAATTGAAAATGATTCTATTTAGTCCAGTGTCTCTGTGCAGAGAAGCTAACACTAGAAGCTAACACTGCTCAAGACCTGCAAGAGAAATCTTCAAAAGATCGACACTAACCATCTTCATCTCCAGATGGACGTTGGCCACGTAAACGCTGTAATGCGTCGAGGAAGAAGGCGTCTGCAGAATTTCACGAGCTTGAATGACTCTAGCCCCTCACAGCTTCGACTATATAGGCCACCAGTCTGTCTTGACGTGGCACATGCCGCAGCGCCACCTATCGACACATCAGCGCCACCGTGCGTGATCGGATTTACTTCCCTTGACATCACGAGCGTGTTAGATGTCATTGTCACGTCTTTTACGCCCATAGAGCGACGAGGGGTGGAGCTGTGTCCCACGTTCTCTGTCATACCTGTATGCCCACAAAGCGACGAGGGCGGAGCTGTGTCCCATGTTCTCTGTCACACCTGTACGCCCAGAGCACCTAGGGGCGGAGTTTGTAGCACTCCCTGTCACTGCAAACAAAGGTTGTGACCCCTAACTTCAGGCCAGGTTTAACTCGACATGTTTCAGTAACAACAAATTGTCAAGCCATACGAATACTGTCTACTTCAAAAACAATGATTTTTTTTTTCACTCGGCATGTTCAATGAGGCCCACCTCTTACTGGTGATTGCTTTTTTCCTCATGATAAATGACCATACTAATCTCACTCTTTCAATGTTGCATACATTACAGCTTTACCTTCCATGCATCTTATCTTCAGTCGTTTTCAGCTGTCACTTACATTGACTGTCATTATGTACATAAGCGATGGGGAAAGAGGGGAGAACAGGGAGAGCAGGAGGCGTTGTGTAGATATGGGATTATCTGAGTCAGAGAGAGAGAGAGAGAGAGAGAGAGAGAGAGCTTGTATGGGTTCTTCGTATGCATTACATTTTTTTTATTTACATCTTTGCATTATGATGTGTGTTCTTCTTTAAATATTTTGTGAGTGTGTGTGTGTGTGTGTGTGTGTGTGTGTGTGTGTGTGTGTGTGTGTGTGTATGTGTGTGTGTGTGTGTGTTATAACTTCGAGAAAAGCACCTCATAAATAAGGACACATAGATCATTTCATATCATATTAACGTCGTAGGAAAAGCCATAAACTGTCAGAAACGAAAATCAGTTTGACATATCTTGAGAACACAGTGGCTATTATTTCATGTAGAAGCAATGCGAGTCAGGGAAAATGTCACGACAAAGGCAGAGATAATTCGCAACAGTGCCATGGCGGTTTACGACATATTGCTGGCTACTACATTGTGGCAGTAACATGTTTTCGGTGTGTGTGTCTGTGTCTATGTCTGTGTGTATGTGTGTCTGTGTGTGTGTGTGTCTCTCTCTGTCTGTCTGTGTATGTGTGTGTGCCTGCATGATTGTGTGGGAGTGGGTGTATGCGCGTCGTTGCGTCCGTTTGTGTGATGTGTGTGTGTGTGTGTGTGTGTGTGTGTGTGTGTGTGTGTGTGTGTGTGTGTGTGTGTGTGCGCACGCACGTGTGTGTATATGTATGTGTGTGTGTGTGTGTGTGTGTGTGTGTGTGTGTGTGTGTGTGTGTGTGTGTGTGTGTGAGTGTGTGTGCAAGCACGTACACACGAGCGTGTATGTATGTGTCTGTTTGTGTGTGTGTGTGTGTGTGTGTGTTTAATTGTGTGTGTGTGTATGTGTGTGTGTGTGTGTAAATCACTTTCAACCTCTTCATGATAAGATGAAGTCCTTCAAGCTACCGCTGACTATGTCAAGTGTTTTTAAACCGTTATGAGAACAGTTGGAGCTTGGCAATGTTGGCTGTGACTCTTATTAAATCTCATCCACTTAGAAGATATTTTAACTCTTCCACCGCTCCACCCCCTCCTCACTGCCTCCCTCCCCCCTAACAGGTTTTTTTTTTTTTTTTACCAATTCGTAAATTTTTGAAAGGTTAAAATCTTATTCTAGGCATATACCATATGAGTATGGTTCAGCGTCTAATTTGCACGTAGAGCAAGACTTTTTCATCCCCCCCCCCCCTCTCTTCCTCCCTCTTCTCCCTTCCCCAATCCATATACACCCATAAGCTGTTCGACTCTTACGAGTAATATGTCAGCCAGTTCCATACTTTAGTGACCCTTGACTACCATGTGTTGGATATACATGTTGTCACAAAGAATTGGTGTTTCTGAATACCGGTATATATGGGCTCTTAGTGTGTGTGTGTGTGTGTGTGTGTGTGTGTGTGTGTGTGTAAATTATCTCGTCAATAGGCTTATTGCTTTGATGTTTGGACAAACGAACGAACGAATGAACAAACGAAGTTTAATGCTGTTAGGCTGTAAAGCCCATTAAGCAAATCGGCGGGATGTACAATAACAAAACGCGACTCAATTTCTATTTCATTAGCATGGAAACCACAGCAATGTCCTTTTCTTTCACTTTACGTGACGAAATCGAGAACGAGAAAATGTCACTGGTATTCACTGTCAGTTCTGTAGACGACGGTCACCCCAGGTAAAACTGGATCAGTCCGTGGACAGCGTGCAGCCGCCATTGAGCACATGCGTGTGTCTCTGCATGCTTCATGTTGCCGATGCGTCTTCCTTTCCAAAGGCAGGCCAATTTAACACATTCCTCCGATGACATGTGTCTTTCTTCCTGCTTGTCAAGCCAGAAAAAGCGATCGTCTTCCGAACACGGATCGCAGGAATATTCTAGAACGACGTGGTCTGATTCACACAGCAGCACACCCACATCATCCGTTTGATGGAACACGACCTTCCGAAATACTTGATTTCTGTGCGGATCTCGGAATCGTCTCTGCTCCTGTCGCTCTGTCAGAGTAACGACATAACCCTTAACCACTCCTGTGTCAAAAACCAGCGACAATTGTGTCTATAGTTTGCTCCAGTCTTGTGTCGATGTCCGACGGGTGGATTTTCTGGCCCCTTGCTGTTACACTCCGACAGATCGGAGTGCAAACACCGAAGCGTATCCTGAATATGCGACGTGTCATCATCATCTCGAGTTGGCTTGATGTGTTCCTCCTGTGCTGTGTACTGTGTTCATCCAATCCGGTGTTAGGTACGGCCAGTTCAATCGCGACACAAGTGGTAACGAGACCAGCACCAACTTGTTCATATCGTCTCTCCTGCTGCTTCGATCTCTCTTGCTCCCGTCGCACCTGGGGGGGGGGGGGGGGGGGGGGGTTCTTCTTCTTCCTCTAGTAATGAACTTGCGTTCTCCGGTTCAGCACAGGATCTGCCACTGTTGTTGACACTGGGCTGACCGGCTTCAGTTGCAGAGCGACCACTGTGTTGCTGCCTTCTCCAGTAATGTTCCAGCTTGAAACAGTTTTCAGTCAGCAGGGCGGTTAGGGCTGACTCCGCAGTCGCTGCAAGTCCAGTAACTGGTATTGTCACAGGAAAACAGAAATCAACTGCCGCAGCTGAAATTAATAGCGCCCTGTCGCATCGCGTCAAATCTCGTGACACCCCTTTGATGCTTGAAGAGGGACAGATAGTTGGTGGAAAGGTGTGCAAAGGGGTACAAGATTGTACATAATGGGCAGAATTCCTTTTTATTAATTTATTTTCTCTGAGTGTGTGTGTGTGTGTGTGTGTGTGTGTGTGTGTGTGTGTGTGTGTGCGTGAGAGCGTGGGTGTGTGTGTATGTGCGTGCACGCGCGTATGTGTGCGTGTATGCGTGTTTGTGAGAGTGAATGCATGTGTGTACAACTGCTCGAGTATGAGTGTGTGTGTGTGTGTGTGTGTGTGTGTGTGTGTGTGTGCGCGCGCGCGCGGGGTGTGTGTGTGCGCGCGTGTGTGTGGGGGGGGGAGTGTATGTCTGTGTGTGTGAGTGTGTAAGTTTGAATGTATGTGAGGGTATGGGTGTGTTCGTATTGAGATGTATGTATTTATGTAAGTGCATACGTTTGTGTGTGTGCGCTCACGCAGGCGCGCGCATATGTGCGTGTGTATGCGCGCGCGCGCGCGTGTGTGTGTGCGCGTGTGAGTGTATGTGTATGTGTGCGAGCGTATTTTTGTGTGCTAATTATGCTTTTTTGCTTTGAATGAAAAACGTTGGTATTCTGTTTCATATGTTTTCTTAATGTCAGTACAACCTTGAGTTAATCTGACAATAAATTGGTTTCAGTCTTCGTGTGCAGCGGAGTCGGCGTTGGCCACACGGTTTCTCTCAGTCCCTTGAGAAGGGGACAGGTCTGTAGGATGTGTTCTGGTGTTTGGTCTTCAAGACCACAGGAGCAGGAGGGGGAAGGCGCCAGCTTCAGCTTCCTATGCAGGTGGCCATTGAGTCGGCAGTGGCCAGTTCTGAGTCTCATAATGACCACCTGCTCCTGTCTCTCCAGAAGATGGAAGGCATCCTTGTGGGTTGTGGTCGCATCAGAGCCTTCACAAGGGTCTTCTTTCTCTGCGAAGCTGACGCTGTTGTTTGGTTGTCTTCCTCTGGCTCCGGTTTTGGCGAGCTGATCGGCTGCCTCGTTCCCTGGGACTCCGCAGTGGGCAGGTATCCATTGCAGGATACTCGTCTACTTTTGGCGAGTTCCTGGAATTTTTCTCCATTAGACGAGGAAGTTTATCTCCTGCAAGGGCCTCCAGGACGGACAGCGCATCAGAGAGGAAGACAACTTGGGTGCAGTCGCTCTGTGATTCATGAATCATGGAGGCTGCCTGCATGAGGGCCTGAACTTCTGCAGCATAATTGGAGCAGTGTTTCCCAGTTGGTATCCCTGCTGTGGTGGTGTGTCCCTCAGGTGACTTGATGAATACGCCCGCTCCTCCATCAGACACTGCGTTGGTTGCTGAGCCGTCGGTGTATGCATGTATCCAGGATTCTTCAGGGTACTTCTCAGCAATCATGGCAAGTGTGAGAGTGCGTTTGACGATGTCATCCTGAGAGTCTCCTGAGGCAACCTGTGGAACTGTTGTGGAGATGTGAAGATTTGTGAAGTCTTCATTCCAGGGCTGTGGCAGATCAGAGGGTCCAGTGGGTTGGCAGGTGGCAAGTCATCTTGATGCTTCCTGGCAAGACTCTTGCTTTCATGGATGAAGCTACTGCGTTTGAGACGATTCTTGGTCAGGTTCTGCATCCTCTTGTTCATCGGATGTTGAGGCAGGCACTTGAATTTCTCTGCCTGAACCATGGTCTTTGCGTCTCTCCTCTGGTGGAGGGGCTGTATGGCAGTAACCTCCTCCATGGCTTTTATTGGTGTGGATCGCATGACCCCGGTGATGATCCTGAGGGCTTGATTTTGGACCCTATCCAGGGATTGCTGGTGGGTCTTTGCTGCTGTTGACCAAGCTGTTGAGCCATACTCAAGATGGGGCCTGACTGCTCCCTGGTAGACGCGCTTGAGTATTTGTTCGTTTGCTCCCCAGCTGGTTCCGGCTAGCTTCCGCAGAATGGCAAGCTTTTGTCTGGCCTTTGCTTCAGCTTTCTGGATGCGTGGTTGCCAGGTTTGCTTCTTGTCAAAGGTGACACCAAGATAGGGTTGCCTCCTCTTCGTGTTTCAGGGCTGTGTCTCCAATTTTGTTGACAAGGTGAAGAGTGTTGTGGAAGATTTCTCCTTGTTGATTGCCACACACCACTTATCTGCCCATGCCGCCAGCTTGTCAGCTGCTTGTTGCATTCTGTATGTGGCAGTAGTGGCATGCTCTTCCTTGCACCACAGCACCAGGTCATCTGGATAAAGTGCAGCATGGATACCTTTGGGAAGTTCTTGGATGAGGTCATTAATGAAGACCAAGAAGAGTGTAGGCGAGAGGACGCCTCCTTGTGGGACTCCATGTCGCAGCAGTACTTTTTTGCCTTTTCGTCCGTTGACTGTGACTCTTGCTCTGCGGTTGTGGAGGTAGGATCTGATCCAATGCAGCATGTTGCCAGCGACTCCACATCTATGCAGTTTCACGAGGAGGCCATCAGTCCAGACTTTGTCAAAGGCCTTTTGTAGATCGATCCAGGTGGCAAAGACAAGCTTTTGCTCCTGAACGCATCCTCGATTTCTTGGGAGAGGTAGGTGGTCTGGTCTTCTGTGCTGCGAAACTGTCTGAAGCCTGCCTGTTCAGAAGCCAGGATGTTTTCAGTCTCGAGATACCAAAGCAGGCGCTGGTTGACCATCCTCTCTAGGGTCTTGATGACGCAGCTGGTGAGGCTGATTGGCCTGTAACTGGCAGCCTTCTTCTTGTCCTTGCCTTTTTTGAGGACAGGGATCATGATGGCTTCTCTCCAAACTTGTGCCAAGTCTCCAGTTTTTCCCAGCTCAGGTTGAAGACCTCTAGAAGTTTGAGGGTAGCTGTGCTGCCAAGGTGCTTCAGCATCTCGT
>JADBJO010015208.1:0-10000 GCA_016801955.1 Conus betulinus
GCAGGCAGTACAAATTTCACACATTATTTTTTTATTGCATTGGTATACCAAGCACAAGTACTGGTTTACACAAAGCTTTAGCACCACTTACCTGCCTATCTTCCGACACGCCTCTATTAACTTGTTCAGGGAGCTGGTGTCCATTTTCCAAGTCACTGTCACTACTATCCTCGGTTTCACGGATGATACCCCTGCAATTATAATCAATTGCATACAATCAGTGATATGAAAGACTCTTTAGTTCTGTAAGTGTTCTACTAGGATGACCAAACTGAAAAACACCATGATAGCCCCACCCCCCCCCCCCCCCCCCCCCCCCCCCCGCCTCCCCACACTACTTGTACACTGTGTCACACTGTTTGAGGGGGTCTGTTCTGTCTTTCACATGGGTCAGTTGTTGCCGTAGGGAATTAGTGGATTTGTGGAAAACTTTGCAGCCATGTTGTTAGACAGCTCTGGCTAGATGAAAACAGTGCTGATGAAGGCGGGGTGATCCAGCTGAAATATCCCTACAAGAAGTCCCCGATCCTGAGTAAGTACGCCTTTTATAATGTCGGAATCCAGGATCCAGAAACCTACATTCTTTATTAACTATCATCCATACAAATCATGTGTTTACTGCATATGGGAATGAGCTTCAAAAGGTTTGTGCACAAGAAGCGCTCTATTCAGGACTAACAGTGAATCTACACACTTTACCAGCCTTTTTTTTTTTCCTAGTGGTAGATCAAACGCCAGCAAGCACAGAAAATGAAAATAGCATATAGTAGTATTAATACATAAATATTTCAAACTATTTTATGTCATTAAAAAAATATTATATTGTATTTACATAGGACCTATCATTGGTCACCAGACCAAACCCTCTAAAAACAAGTGCTTTTCAATCATACAACACCACTACAGTTTACTCAATGGGCTTGCCTACCCAGGTAGAGCCGACTGATATGCTGACTGCTGGCACTTAGTTATTCCCCATGCCATTCAAATATCACCACTACTCATTTTTGGCTCATGTGTGTAAACAAAGTGAGTCTATGTTCTCATGCTATTTTGGTTGTGTGTGTGTGGTTGTGTGTGTGTGTGTGTGTGTGTGTGTGTGTGTGTGTCTGCATCCATTAATACATGTATGTGTGCCTGAGTGTAGGCGTTTTGTGGTCAACTTTTAACGTTGCAATTTCTCAGCAATTTACAAGTGCTGGCAGCGGCCCTTTGTTCCCAAGCGTAACCAGGAGGCATAATTCAAGTCAAGTCACAAGTGCTTGACAGGGTCAAAAGTGATAGACTTGCACTTAATCACAATGACACACCCTTCCTAGCACAAGCCCTAGCATGAAGACATCACGGAATGGTAAAGGCTGTAATTTGTTTTAATTGGATTCTCTAACTAGGAGTAGGACAACTTGAAACTGCCTCTAGTGTTCTGTACCAACTTGAGCCTTGAAGGCTTTGCCTCTCGTCATTTTATCTCCTTATCCCTGCAGTTCCACACAGCATGCACGCCATGTTTCATGTAATCCATTTTCACCGGCACAAGATGACCTACACTTTTGAAATATCAACCAGAATAAAAAACAGTTTTTCAGCTTTGTAAGAAACACCAGGCAGATATCTTCAATCTACTGATCTTTGACAAGGTAAATTGACCTCCCCTACGCTCTTTTCGATTTTTCAACTGCTATGAGTTTTGGTTTTTTTATGTGCAGGGATCTAGGGTCCGACTCGTTTATAATTATTGTCCCCCAAGATAACACGCCCAAAATAAGGCAGGAACTAGGATGGATTGACTCTAAAGTAATCTATAAGATATAAGGAAACTATAGTTCAAAATGCCAAATGTTTTTGAAGCATGCCAGTACACCCTTAAAAATGCAGCATTTTCTTCAGTCTTATAAACAAAGATTCCATAATTACAGAATGCTTAAACTACACAAATGATGTTCAAGCAAGCCAAAAATCCAAAAGATACTTACTCGTTCTTAAGGTAGCCAAAACAAATCTGAAAATGTGGCCATGGAGCAAAGAAGGGCAAAGCCAATGACCAACTTGGACAATTCAACCTGACCCACAGGAAGTAAACACGCAGCTTGTCTGAAAGAAAAAAAAAAGTGATAATAGTATATTTTGCCTTTTTTTATGTAAGATAAGATACGTCTTTATTACCAAGTGTACATGAGTCACAAAGAATATTGGGAGGGATAGAGCACAGCTAACAAACATTTCGGCTCAAGCTCAGTCATTTCACATAATCATAAAACTAAGCAAAGGTTGAATATTTGGAAGAGTACACATAAGCTTGTCTAACTACCCCCCACCCCCCAACTCGCCCAATCATGCGCGAACACACACACACACACACACACACACACATTCTGTGAACTGGGAATAGAATTACTGAATAGACGGTGCACATAGCTGTCTAAAAAAAAGCACTCCACACACATATCGAAACATACATGGCTAGTGTAATTGATGGCGAGTCTGTCACACAGAATGACAAGATTCTGCATTTTGATTCTAGGCTTCGATAGCTTTTTGGAAAGAAACTATTTGTGACGCTCCGCCACGAAATGAGTCGCATTGTCCCTCACTGAGTTTTTCGCTAGGGCCGATTTTAGGCAGATGGGGGTCAGGTTATGGATTTTTTAGATTTTAATGGAATATTAACCTACAGCCTTTCTTCTGTCTTCCATGCAATATATAAAGTGTAAATATGTTTCTTTTTGCCCAAAAAATGCTTTTGAAAACACATAACCTCTTGTTTTGCCAGCTTACAAACCGATAAAATTGATCAAAATTGACAGGCCCTCATCCCCCGAAATATTGGAATGGACCTGTCGAATGATACCTCGTTGGAAAGGTCTAGACCTCTATTTTTAAACTGAAACCCTTTCAGGGGTCAATTTCCACGGTGTAAGCCAATCATCGTCCTTAAAAAAGGGGTATGACGTATAAAACAAAGCGTCACTAAGGTGGGATTCCCCACTGATGGTTGGCCCAAAGGCGTTCACGTGACCAACACAAGCAACAATGGCGGCTTCCAAAGCGAACACGCCGGAGAGTCTTAGGGCTAATATTTGTGATTTTTTTTTAACAAGATCGGCTCGCGATGCCAACATATTTTCATCATCAGATGAACATGACATTTACGGGCTGGAGACTGAATATTTCCTGGACGACGATGGCAGTGTTTCAACCGATAACGAAGAGGAAATGGGTGATCGAAGTGATATTGACAGTCAGTGCTCCGAGACCGGCTCGGATCACGAAGAAGCACCTGCACTCGTCCAAGTTCAAGAGCCCAATCTGTCTGTGAATGCCGACATAGACAGCGAAACCATGCTTGGACCTGATGCTGAAAGGCTGAAAGTTGAAGCTTTCGACTGCAAGTGTCGAAATCGCCATGTGGCAGGTGCAAGCAGTGTCGTGACTGACAAGCAAAGCAGTGAAACTGACAGTGCTGAGCCAGTGTCCAAAAAGAAGGGATGCATTGCACAGTTCACTTCTGAGGACATACTGGCAAAGAGAATGACCATGGCTGAATTATCTGAAGGTAAGCACACAATTCAGTTAATATTTACTGTCACTGCATAATTGTTTGATTTGTGTTTAATTGTGGCAAGGTAAACATGATTAAACCAAAAGCATTATAACCTCATTGTGATGAGTCATGCATGCACACACAACACACACACACCACACACACACACACACACACACACACACACACTCACTCACACACACATACATATTGTTATGCCCACACACATAGTCATACAGTGATTCTATAAACACACACACAATGTATTATGCACAAGATGTACACACACACACACACACACACACACACACACACACACCATAAGCTTAATGCTGATGTAACTGAACAAAAAATAATCATAAAGAGAGAAGCCCTCTCTGTTAAATCTAATTGTGATCAATATGTTTGTTTTTAACTTTACAAAATGCATTATGCTGGTATGTGATAGTATGTGTGTCAGTTGCATGATTAAGTAATTGTACACTGTACAGTATGTGTGTGTGTGTGTGTGTGTGTGTGTGTGTGTGTGTGTGTGTGTGTGTGTGTGTCACTTGTATTCTATGAATGAATAATAATTATTGTACAGTGTAGTGCATACATTGAGTGTGTGTGTGTGTGTGTGTGTGTGTGTGTGTGTGTGTGTGTGTGTGTGTGTGTGTGTGTGTTTTCTGTATGCACACATGTGTAAATGAGTGGGCAAAGGCTATTTTAATAGTGTGTGCTTGTGTGTTACTATGTTTTGGTTTTAGTGTGTATTGTGAGGTTCAAATTAACCAGGCATTTGTAATAACTAACTCTTTCTAAGGTGACTCAAAGTAAGACTTTTTTTTCAGCTTAGAAGGACATGGTGCTGCATGGAATGCTTGCGTGTACCCCCATGAACAACTCAGAGATCACTGTGGGCAAGCCTTGTCGCCAGAAGACCAGAGAACATCAGCGCACAACATACACTGTCGACTTCAAGATTGTCTGCAGGGAATCTTTTAAGTTTATTTATTGGTAAGCAAATAACACTGAATCAGAAATTTGCAGAACTAGAACTTCTAGTTTTATTAATCCTTAATTTTTTTTTTTCTTGTCTCTCTTATTTTTTCCCAATGCAATCTTTTATTTTTTTAATTTTCCTCCTCGCCTTACTCTTTTCAGTTTTTTGTGACTCAATCTCATCATGCATATCTGTCTGTTTCACAACTGATTAACATTGTCTCTACTAGAATTAAATTTGATATTTAGCTAATAAAATGTAGATTTAATTTTACTTTTTCACCTTTTTATTTTAAACCTTTTGGTTATAGTGGTATATTAAAATGGAAATATTATGAACATTTGATTTACAATTCATTAATTTCATTTTATTTTCAACTGAGTATTTTATACTAAATTGTCAATATTTTTCTTAGCAGAAATATTTTGTGACTGCTGCATAAAGACTGTTTGAAACAGACAAAATGTCAAATGTTTAGCAGCTTTTAGTTTGTGAACCATTGATTTAAATCTGAATCAAGAATAATTTTGTGTACACCGTTTATGATTGAAGTAATTGCTAACAGTTACACACACTTTACTAATAAACACTAAAACAGACTTCACACACTGAGACAGCTTACAGTAACATCATTAACACAAAAGTTGATTGAAATCACGGCTAATTGTTAAACACACTCTCCTAATAAATCTAAAACAAACTTCACACACGCTGACACAGCTTACATTAACTTTTTTTATGTTTAGCTTACAGCAACATTATTAACACAAAAGTTGATTGAATTCACTGCTAACAATTACACATGCTTTACCAATAACACACTAAAAGTAAACAGACTTCAGACACATACAGACACAGGTTACCTTTCTTCAAGTAGAATGATTAATTCCTGTTTTCTGGTAAGTGTTGCTAAGAACAGAATTCAACACTGTTTCAGGATTAGTCAGAACAAGCTGACCGCTTTAACTGCGTGTGTGTGGTGTGTGTGTGTGTGTGTGTGTGTGTTTCAGGTCACCGTATGCTTGGGAAGACTTCTTTCTTCAAAATATGGCAGCAGCACCTTCCCTTCATTGTTGTTGGGAAACCCAGTGACGGATCTGTGTTGGCAGTGCAAACAAAACAATGAGAAGATCTGTCGCAGTACTGGTCTCCCGGAAGAAGAGAGTGGTGCCAGGCTTCAGGATCAGCTGGCTCACTTAGAGGTTGTTGAGGCAGAGTGGACATTTTACAACAGGCAGGTGGACCACAGCAAAGCTGCAACAGCTGCTGCCAACATCATGAGCTGGGACCCCATCCTGCCAACAGCTGGCCAGCCAGGATGCATTACAGCTGTGACTTTGCCCAGCAAGTCCATCTGCCCAGCAGCCCTCTCCAGCCTGATCCTATTTTTGTGTTCCCAGAAAGTGCGGCATCTTTGGAGTCTGCTGTGAGGGTCTTCCACAGCAGATAAATTACCTCATTGATGAAGGCATGTCCAGCGGCAAGGGGTCCAGTATGGTGCTTTTCTCTGCTGCACCATTTTTCCCAGCATTTTGGCATTGGGGAGATGGAGGTGGATCTACACTGTGACAACTGCAGCGGCCAGAACAAAACCAAGTCTATGTTGTGGTACCTGGCCTGGCGAGTCATGCAGGGCCTTCACACCTCCATCACCGTCAACTTCATGCCTGCCCGCCACACCAAATTTGCTCCTGACTGGGTGTTTCGGCCTCCTGAAGCCACGCTTCAAACGTTGTGAAGTTCACGGCCTCAACGGCCTGTGCCATGTCATCAACAGCACAACAACACCACACCAAGGGCATCAATCGGGCGCAGATCATTGGCACAGAGGCTGGGGAAGAGAAAGTCATGGTCTATGACTGGCAAGCATTTTTTGATGTGTATTTTAAGGCAGTGAAGGGAATGAAAAAATATTTTCATTTCCGTTTTTCCTCAGATGCTCCTGGAACTGTGTATGTGAAAACCACACTGAGTGCAGAGGAGGAACAGATACAGCTAGCATACTGTGTGGACACTGCCAGGTGTCGTCTGGTCAGTCTCCCTGCCTGAATTCAGCCCCCTGGATTGTCAGCTGACCGCAGAGAGTACCTATACTAGCACATCAGACCCTTTGTCAGACCTGACGCACAAGACATTCTCTGCCCCTAAGCCTCTGCCCCAGCCCTAGTCACTAGTCCAGTACTGTGAGTAGAACATCATCTTCCTGTGGGAATTACTGTTCTCATGTGTGTTCAAACTACTTCATATGGTCAGGGAAGCTGTGTTCTACTGCCGCGGTCAGTGTAGTATCTTTTTTAGGTTATGTTTTTTTTTTTTTTTTTTTTTTTTAATTTCCTTTATTTTCTGACTTAAGATCTTACACTAGCAGTTACTGAATAAAAGCACACAAAAGGTTACCTCAAGTAGTATGGTTATGTGAATTAATTTACTGATATAAATTTAAAGCAGCTTATTCTTTTCTCTGTGTTATTTTTCAATTATCCAAAATCTGTTTTTTGAATAAAATCTAGAAATGTCAATATTTTTCCCCAAAAGTTTGTGTGATGATACAGAATGGTCATGTGCATGTTTTGTGCGAAGTTTCAACAAGATATCTTAATTAGAAGTACTTGGTTGCTATGAACATGTTTTTGAAACTTTTCTGCTGCAATTTCTCTTTTCGCTGTATTGACGGGGTCTAAACTTCAAATCACAATAACTTTGCCACAAATAGTCCGATTTACAATCTGTCTTTTTTGTTGGAGAGCATTTTTATTGTAGAATTACAAGAATATAAATAAATCAAAAACGACCTCCGGTGCAATGTGACTCATTTTGTGGTGGAGCGTCACATTTGCAAAGCGATTCGTTCTTGTTTTCAAGGTTATGTACCACCAACCTGAGTGAGGAAAGCAGCTTGAAAAATCCAAAAGCTGGATGTTATCTATCTTGACTTATCGACTTAGCTTTTTTAAATGCTAGTATAGATTTCATCCAAGGACGGCAAGTTACACTCACACCCTATGATCTTGGTGGCAGTTTTGACAATCATTTTGAGGGCTGAAACATCCTCTTTTGACATGTTACCAAACCAGACAACTACTGCAAAAGTTAATACACTTTCAATGATTGTTCTGTAGAACTGGATCAGAATGTCCTTGTTGACACCAAATTTTTTTTTCAACCGCCAAAGAAAAAGTACAAGCGCTGCTGGGCTTTCTTAACGATGTTCCTGGAATTTTTCTCCCATTTTAAATTATCAGAAACCATTAGTCCAAGAAATTTAAACTCACTAATGATTTCCAATGGGTTGTTTTTGATAGTTACTGGGCAAGGGAGCGGTCTTGGTTTTTCTGAAATCTAGAATCTTTTGTTTTTGATACATTTAGCTCCAAGTTGTTTTGGTCGCACCAGCTAACGAGCTCGGAAACGTCATATCTGTAGTTAGACTCGTTACCATTCGTGATCAGCCCTTTCAGAGTCGTTTTGTCGGCAATTTTTTTATTTAACCACAGTATTACATTCATGGTGAGTTTTACAATCATGGATGAACAATGAATACAAGACTGGGGACGGAACACATCCTTGGGGGGCACCAATGTTAAGGGTAAGGGTGGAAGAGAACACATCACCAACTTTAGAAATCTGTGGTCTACATCTGAGGGAATCAAGGATCCAGACACAAACTGATTCAGGGATCAAAAGATGTTTCAAATTCATATAAAGCTTTGAAGGTACTATTGTATTAAATGCTGAACTGTAATCAATGAAAAGTATCCTAACGTACGCGTCTGGATCCAAAAGATGCACTCACCCGACACCAGTCTGCCTCAGCCCTTAACAAGGTCTGTTTGATTCACCAGACCAATATGACCACTCACCCAACATGCAGAAATCCCAATCAAAGGAGAAAATGAAGTAGGTCACTAAGTTTAACCCAGAGACTGTATTGTGCTACATGCAGAAATTAACCACGTTCAACTGTTTTTATCTTTGCCATTCAGATGAATCGGCAGGGTTTCCACTTCGGCCGCCCGGTTTTCTTTTTTTTTAAACATTTTTTTTTTAATAATCAGAAAGAAAAATAAGTTACGTATCAAGTGATTATATGACATTTTTTATAGCATAACAAACCTTTCACACAATTCTGACACACTAGTTTCATATATACTAGAAACATGCACAGTAATTTTATTAAACAAATGCAGAAAACAAGAGAATGAAAAATAAAAATAAAGAGAAGATAATGAGCAAGCTAACAAAATACACACAAAAACACACACACATGCGCGCACACCACTTGCCCACAACATCACCACCACTCTCTCTCTCTCTCTCTCTTCTCTCTCAATCAGCTAGGTTAATTCTTCCATGCCAATCTTAGGTTAACAAGATCACTGCATGAGGTAGGTGGGTAAAGAAAGAGGAGTCCCTATGGGGAGTGGCAGGTGGGGGTGGGGGTGGGGGCAGGTGGGGGGGGGGGGGGGGGGGGGGCTGGGGGAGAGGGGCTGGGAGAGGGGGACTGGGGTGACTGAGGAAGATGGAGTGCAAAGGAGAAAATTAAGTAGGTCACCAAGTTTAAACCCAGAGACTGTATCGTGCTACGAAAGCCCTTTATTTATTTTTTCGAATGATATTGTAGCCCAATACATTCCTCAACTGCTTGAATTATTAAAAAAAAAAATCAAATTCTAATGACTGATTAGGATTCCGAAGTTGTTTCAGTTAATGGGAATTTTTCCTTTTGGGTTCTGACTTCATATCCCCAAAAGTCATTCGAAAGAGACTTCGCTACAAAGTGAGGTTCCGTGTACGAACGAACGCACATCTCACCCATTAAAATCCCATAGGCCTACTCTTTCACGCCAATAATACCTCTGACCACCACTCCCTGACACACACACACACCCTACTTCACCCACTTTCCTGCTCACGTCTCCTCCTCCCCCCCCCCCCCCCCCCCCCCCTCCCCCCTCCCTGCTCTTCACTGCCTTAGTACGACATAATCATCAGCATAATGATGTTGGTCAGAAAATGGAAGAAGAAGAAGACTAGTAATAGTCAGGTCTGTTTGGCTGACCTACATTGAAGAAGGCTGAATACGAATGACAAGAAACATACAAAGCATGCAACCTGTGTGCCAAATCTAAATGAAAATGAATGGGACAGATTAAACATCCCCATCTGGAAGATCAAGAGAAGACCAGTTTCACTTACCTTCAATGTAAACACCAAATTGAGAACCAGCAGTCACAGTGGCTGGAGAAAAAATGGCTGCCAGTAACAGCATAATACGAGTTTGCCCGGATGTTGTTTTTACAGCAGGCCAACCTGGGAGTCTAGTCAGTCAGCTTAGTCTCTAAATGAGAATTTAGATCCCTGATAGCTCAGATGTACACTATATATATCTCCACTGTTTTTTGAGTTCACACAGTATGTAGGAATAAATCCAGGTTGTTTTGGGTTCGATTTAATCATTATGTGAAATAAAAACA